>PITB01008744.1:0-71535 GCA_004024585.1 Paradoxurus hermaphroditus | reverse complement strand
CCCCCCTCCCTCCTCCCCCTCCCCCTCAGTTTGTTCTTAGTCTTTGAGAGTCTCTTATGTTTTATCTCCCTCCCTCTCTGTGTCTTTTTTTTCTTTCCCCTCTTCCCCTCCCCCTGGTTTTTGCTTAATCTCACAAAGTCCACCTATTCGTGGAAACATATGGTATCTGTCTTTTTCTGACTGACTTATTTCACTAACATAATACCCTCCAGTTCCATCCATGTTGCTACACATGGCCAGATTTCATTTTTTCTCATTGCCACATAGTAGTCCATTGTATATATGTACCACAACTTCTTTATCCACTCATCAGTTGATGGGCACTTGGTCTCTTTGATGCATAGGAGCACGTGTACCCCAATGTTCATAGCAGAACTTTCGACAATAGCCAAATCAAAGACACGTGTTTTTAAACACAAAAAGAAATGGGAAAACTCTATACTGGTTTGAAATAACACTAAGTTAAAAATTCATTTTGTCTTCCCTCATTTAATATCTGGCTTCATATCTTGAGACTGTTGTAGAACTAAGGACCTAGAAAAAGAGTCCACAGTTTTGGCTTTATATGTGTTTGAAAATATTTGACTCAGGTAGCTAATGAAGATCATGGCTCATACTTAAATAGTGCTTTATGGCTTAGAAAGAATGTATTATTGTGTCCTTCCACAGATAAGAAAACTAAGTTTCTGAAAAGTGAATGCTTCGTCCAAGGCTATGCAAGTACAACGTGGAAGAACAAGGGCTAAATTCAAATCTCCTGATTTCATTGTTTTCCCCAACATAACACAGCTGCCTTTATAATAAGGCAATTTGACAACCCGTCCAGCTTCTCCTGGCTGAGGAAGAAAAGCAGTCGTTGAGCAATTTGGCTAAAGGAACTACTTTTCTAAAAAAAAAGCATTCTGTAGCTAATATAGCCAAGTTAGAAGTTTTATACTCCAGGTATACATACATGTAAGGATCCTCATTCCAACATTTCATTTGTAATATTTCAATGATATAATCTAACAACTCCATTCACATTGTTGTTTTTTTTTTAATCCTGTGTGTAGTTTTGGACAGTACTGATCTGCTTTATTGCTATCTAATTTTACCATGATTAATTATTTTCTTTCCTCCAGTAGATTGTAAACCTTATGAACCTAATCCCCAATACTGGTAGTACTGTAGTGAATAGTAGTGATAGTTCATATAGTAGTGTAGTGATAGTTCATATCATGATTATACATATATAACAGCAGTAAAATAAATATTGTTGATTTATTGACTGACTTATTCATTCAGGGCAATGAGTGCTACATATTTATACTATTTGAAAATTAGTCATACAGCATGTGACACATGTATATTACTGGATATGGTTATTTTGTATTTCGGCCAGTAGAAGGGATTACCTTCATGGCACATAATAAAAGGAGCTGGTAAGGGCTACAAATATACATTAAGTGTAGATGAAATAACTGGAAAAAAGCATGAGAATTGCAATGTTCTAAGCATAAGATAAAGTAAAAGGATAGGGATATGGGTTAGTTTTTGAAGTAGGAAATATAATCTAATATATGGCCCGTCCCAAAAGACAGCCAGAGCATAGCGACAAGAACTATAGCAATGGAAGATGTGAGGAAAGTGAAAACACCCAGCTGAAGCACAAATATCAATTTTTTAAAGGGAGGATGGATGAAACTCTGGCAAGCCATCAATCAAGGCATAGACAGAGGAGTGTGCTGCCACTTCCTAACCAAAAGAAGTTGGGAGAATTCTAGGAAGAGTTTTGCAGAATCTAGACATTATGGTTAGCTGGTTGTTTGTTTTTTTTTTAAATAAAAACTCATATTGAATAATATGGAAATAAAAGATGTAAATAAATTCTTAAGCTTTGTCATTGGGCACAAATCTTTCTGGTTACAGTGTCTTCCTACTGAATTGACTCCTTTATCACTATGAAGTGTCCGTTGTTATTTCTGATAATGCATGCAATTTTGAAATTTATTTCATCTGATATTATCTGAGAGCAAAGCTTCACATTTTTACTCTTTGCATTGTATATATTTTTCTATCTGTTTACTTTCAACCTATCATTATATTTAAAGAACATGTCATTTAAATATAGCAAATCGTTGGATTTTGTTTCAATTTTTATCCATTCTAACAATTTCATAATTTAGCAGGATTAGTCCATTAATATCTAATACAATTATCAATAGTGTCCCTGAAAGCTCACGGATGGGCTTCTTGATAGAGTCTGTGGTATGACTAGTAGAATCTGCTCCCCTTTAAAGCCCTCTGAGAGTCTTATTCGCTGTTCCGCTGCCTCTTTCCACTCCCCAGTCATGCAATATATGATGCAGTATTGTGAATGAAGTAAGAAAGAAATGGGCTCGTTGACAGCACGGTGCACAGATAAGGAAACAGGTACCCACTCACATGTTCTTACTTTCCCCCAGAGGAGAAATCGTGGGCCAAGAACTCTTTGCACTAAGCTGTGCCGCATGGTGGAAGAGGTGATACAAGTAAAGTCAAATGTTCCTCTTACCCTCTCTAATGCATCCAAACTCATATTGTTTTCTTCCGACAATGTACAAGACTTTCTCCACTAGACTCCTGGATTTCCGCAAAAGCTCCCTTTCTGTTGATGATTCTCCAGTAAACTGTTCTCCAGGGGCTCCTGGACCATGGCCAAGAAGGGCAAAAACCAGTTCTCAGGCCAGTGTACAGTTCACACCTGGGACCAAGGTCTTTATGTGTAATACTTGATGTAGTAGTGGGTGAGACTCTTCTTGGGTCCCTTGGTACACGACGCTGATTCTCATGGCTCCCACAAAGTCATTTTGGTACGTGGATGGATGCCAAATTGTTATAGTTGAGTGTGGGATATGAGTGGTGAATGTCTCATTCCGCCATATTGATGATGTCATTCTAGAAATTCTCAGATTGGGTTTTAAAAATTAACTCAGCTGTATATATTTATGAAATACACCTCGGACATAAACATACTGAAAGCTGGAAAATAAAGAATAAATACTTTAATGAAAACTGGAATCTTATGTTTGTATCAGACAAAATAGACTTAATTTAAAAATATTATGTAATATTCAATGTCAGCCTATATTTAAAAATGATTTGATTGAATAAAAGAATGTAACGAATCTCAACTTGTGTTTAAGTAACAAGAACCTGAAAATATAGGAAGAAAGAAATTACCAAAGTACAATTCAGTAAACTGATTTAGCTTCTTAGTAAAAGTTTTGAGGCTATAAATTGGCAGGATCGTAAAAAAATAATAGAAAAAATAGGAAGAATAGAACTAAAAACCTCAACTCATGGAATTAGTAAATATTCATTTTTTTTCAAGCGTAAATAAATCATTTACAAAAACTAACTAGTAAAACAAGTTTCAAGATTTTAAAATGGCTTGTATGACAATGTATTTCAAAGTTAACATTACTGCTAAAATCCACTTATCAAGTGACTCAGAGGGTAACAATTTTTAATGGGGTTTTTAAAAAGATAGGACTTTGTATCAGATCCGGGCTAAAGAAGAAAAGGCTCTGTTGTTTATTTTGTATGTTTCTATATGTCTAATTGTGCTTGAAATATGTGTGGTAAATGTGAAGTCTATCTGTGGTCTCTAATAAGCCTCAGGGAAAAAAAATCAAGGGATTGGGAAAAAAAAAGTCATAAATTTTAGAGCAGAAAACTACTTACAATTTAAAAAGCCATTCCTGTTCCTAAGTTCTGGAGTGACTTCCTGGAGACATCAAGTGAAAATACAGTCAGAAATGACCATCAAATACTAAGTATGAACATATCTAACAAGTCATAGATTGACACAGCAACAATCCATCATATAAAAATTAAAAAGGCACGTTTGGAATTGTGTCCAACCAGATTCATGGAACAAAAATATATTATCCAAACATATAATCCAGATCATTTTGCTATCCAATTTTGTTTCTTATACTTCTTTAATATCCTTATAATAGTACAATGCAGTCCAAATGGTATAAATGCCTTGCAAGATATTGAGACTTATTTTATTGAGACTTATTGAGAGACTTATTGAGACTTATTGAGACTTGTTTTATAAACTTAGGAAAGTCAATTTTTCATATTTGCTAAATAATTTTAATGTTTACATTATCTATTTCATATGTCTATATTTCATATTTCTATATTTCAGCCCACCCTGAGGCAAAAAAATGGTCCCCCCACTTTCCTGTCCAGGCGTAGGTTGCCTGTGCTCGCAAATGCCTCCGACTATTGTATGAACCCTTAAAAGAGGGAGGGGCTTAAGGCTATTCTCTCCCAGATGAACCCCAGCCCAAGCCTCAGGCTTTGCAAGGCAAACACTAAGGAGGTAGGCGTGCAAGTGAGCCTGTGTGTTGACAAGCCTGTGTAGGGCTTGCTGGGTTCTTGCATCGGTCTCCCTTAGGGGCAGCTCAGGCCATAAGGTACCCCTGCTGGCTTGGGAAGTCTCTTCACCAGTTTAGGTCATAAGGACTTTGTCTAGCTGTAGAAGGAGGGGGAAGACCAGGAGAGGAAGGCGCTTTTGGGTCCGGCAGTGGCCAGCCAACAGCAGCAGCAGACATCACCAATGCCAAGGTCTAAAGGGTACAAACGGGAGGAGCTCTGCCAGTATGAGCGGGGGGAAGAAGATGTCTCGAGCCCTTAGGAATGGAAGAGCAAACAGACATAGGGAGTCAGCTGAGCAGATGTGCTCAGAAAACCCAACTTTCAGTTTTTGGAACCAAAATATGGCTATTTTCACTGTAAAGATTGTAAGACCAGATGGGAGAATGCTTATGTGTGGTGCATTTCTGGAACTAATAAGGTTTGTTTCAAACAACTGTGTTGCAAATGCCAAAAGAGTTTTAACCCCTATCGGGTAGAAACAATCCAATGTCAGACCAATGTTCAAAGTCTCATTTTTCTTGTTCTCAAAAGAAAAAACACATTGACCTAACGAGGCCGCAATGACAGGAACTGTGTGGTCTCTACAAAGACAAGAGATTCTCCTGTGGCAATACTTAATAGCTTTAAATACATCATGTGACAGTCAATACGACTTGTACAGGACACACACCTAAACTTTCCTTGTAACTTACTGTACTGTTCCTTTCTTGCAACTTAGCTCTCAACTGGTATGGAAAATGGACTAGGCTTTTGTACTTTTTGTAGGTTGTTTAACAATTGTATATAATATGAATAGAATACAATAAATGCATGTAAAATATGTACATGAAATGTATATATGTACATAATGTGTATATATGAAATGCATATATATAATGTATATTTATGAACTGCATATATATGAAATACATACATATGAAATATATGATGTAATCATTAAAGTATTCCTATAGTAATACAAACAATTATAAGAGAATATTATGAAAAATTATATGACAACAAACTGGACAATCTGTAAGATATGGACAAACTCCTAGAAACATATGAACTAACCAAAACTGAAACAGAAAGAAATAGAAAATTTAACCAGACACTTAATCAACAAAGAAATTGAATCAATTATCAAAAGTCTCCGAACAAAAAAAAGTCCAGGACCAGATAGCTTCCCACGGGAATTCAACCAGACTTGTAAAGAAGAACACTTATTCCCAAACTGTTCTGAAAAATAGAAATGTAAGGAAAACTTTCAAACTCATTCTATGAGGCCAGCATTACCTTGATTCTGAAAATAGACAAAACAAAACAAAACAAAACAACAAAAAAAAATTGAAAAGGAGAATTACAGGCAAACATCCCTGATGAATATGGATGCAAAAATTGTCAACAAAATCCTAGCAATTGAATGCAACAGTACATCAAAAGAATTATTCACCATGATCAAGTGGGATTTATTGCTGGGTTGCAGGGCTAGTTCAATATTTGCAAATCAATCAGTGTGATACCCCCACGTTAATAAAAGAAAGGCTAAGAACCACATGATCCTCTCAAATAAATGCAGAAAGCATTTGACAAAACACAGCATTCTTTTGATGAAAACCCTCAAGAAAGTAGAGATAGAAGGGACATACTTCAACTTCATAAAGGCCATATATGAAAGACCCACAACTAATAACATCAATGGGGGAAAACTGAGAGGTTTCTCCCTAAAGCCAGGAACATAACAAGGATGTCCACTCTTACCACTGTTGTTCAACATACTACTGAAAGTCCTAGCCTCAGCAGACAACAAAAAGAAATAAAATGCACCAAAATCAGCAAGGAAGAAGTCAAACTTTCACTTTTAGCAGATCACATGATACTCTATGTAAAAAACCCAAAAGATTCCACCAAAGAATTGCTATAATTAATATATGGACACAGTAAAGTTGCAGAATATAAAATTGGTGACAGAAATTGGTTGCATTTCTATATACCAATAATTAAGGAGCAGTAAAAGAAATCAAGGAATCAATCCCATTTGCAACCATACCAAAAACAATGAGAAACCTAGGAATAACCCTAATCCAAGAAGTAAAAGATCCGTATGTTGAGAAGTATAGAACACTTATGACAAAAATTGAAGAAGACACAAAGAAATGGAAAAACATTCCATGCTCATGGATTAGAAGAATAAATATGGTTAAAATATCTATACCAAAAGTAATCTGCACATTTAATACAATCCCTATCAAAATACCTCCAGCATTTTTCACAGAGCTATAACAAACAACCCTAAAATTTGTATGGAACCACAAGAGACCCTGAATAGCCAATGTAATCCTGAAAAAGCAAAGCTGGAGGCATCACAATTCCAGACTTACAAAGCTGTAGTGATCAAAAGAGTATGGTACTGGCACAAAAATAGACATATAGATCAATAGAACAAATTATATTACCCAGAAATGAACCCACAACTATATGACCAAGTAATCTTCCACAAAGCTGGAAAGAATATCCAATGGAGGGGCGCCTGGGTGGCTCAGTAGGTTAAGCGGCCGACTTCGGCTCAGGTCATGATCTCACGGTCTGTGAGTTCGAGCCCCACGTCGGGCTCTGTGCTGATGGCTCAGAGCCTGGAGCCTGCTTCAGATTCTGTATCTCCCTCTCTCTGCACTTCCCCTGCTCATACTCTGTCTTTATGTCTGTCAAAAATAAATAAATGTTAAAAAAATATTAAAAAAAAGAATATCCAATGGAATAAATACAGTCTCCTCAACAAATGGTGTTGGAAAAACTGGACAGCAACATGTAGAAGAATGAAACTGTACCCTCTTTCTTAAGTGAAGTAAGTCATTCAGAGAAAGACAAATATCATATGATTTCACTTGTATGTGGAATTTAAGAAACAAATGAGAGAAAAAGAGGCAAATAAAGAAACAGATTCTTAACTATAAAGAACAAACTGATGGTTGCCAGAGGGGAAGTGGGTAGGGGATGGGAGAAATAGGCGATGGGGATTAAGGGGTACACTTGTCATGATGAGCACTGGGTGACGTATGAAATTATTGAAAAACTATACTGTATGCCTGAAACGGATATTATACTGTATGTTAACTAACGGGAATTCAAATATAAACTTTTGAAAATATGTATTTTAGATTGCTTGTTAATGTCTTATAGTTTTTTTGGTCTTTGTTTATTTTTTTCAATATTTTACTAGTATTTCAGGTTGGATTCAAGTTCACTGACTCTCTCATCTGCTAGCTCCAGCTGATTATTAGACCCATTCAGTGTCTATTTCATTAAATCAATTGTACTTTGTAGTTCTAGAATCGCCATTTGGCTCACTATTATAATTTTTAATTATTTGCTGAATTTTATTCATCTGTTCATTCACTAAGGAAATTTTCCTATCAACCTTGAACTTATTTATATGCGTAATTTAAATAACTGTAATATCTTAGTTATCTCAAGATTGGCATCTATTGACTGCTTTATTCTTAGATATGGTTCCTATTTTTCACTTTTTTCATATGTCTATAACATTTGGATGAATAAAGACCTAAAGAAGACTACTGTATAGTCTCTGAATAGGGATTTTGATTCTAATACATTTAACCCAAATAAACTCAAACTCTAAATCTTCTCTTCCTTATAGTCGGCAGCAGTTGGCATAATTTAATTTTTTTTCATTTTGAATTGTGTGTAATTTAAGAGTTAGCTAATCATTTGGGCAGATTTGGGGACTCAGCTTCCCTCTGATCCTCTCTCTTTCAGAAGATTTAACTTAAACTTCTTACTTCTTACTTAACTCTGTCTTTTGACTCCTCTACCTTATATACCTGTGATTTTCTGAATCTCAAGTTATTTGTGAATCAGAGGCAGAGGTTCACAAAGTCACGAACCTTTCACATTCCAATTACTCCTTCAGGGGTAAATTATAGAGTTTCTGCTAGCTTCTTATTGCTCTCCAGTGCCTAAAAATAGTTGGGTTTTATAATTGTTATCTCTAGGAGAGTAAGAAAATACCAAGTTATTCTGCCATTATAAGCAGCTGAAACTCCAATGTTTTTTTTCTTTTATTGCAATTTTTATTTGCATGTGTAGTATTTTTTAAGTTTATATTTAAATTCCAGTTAAACATACAGTGTAATATTAGTTTCGAGTGTACAATATAGTGATTCAACACTTCCATACACCACTGGATGCTCATCACAAGTGCCCTCCCTCCTTAGTCTCCATCACCTACTTCTTCCATCCTCCCACCCATCTCCCCTCTGGTAACATCAGTTTGTTCTCTATAGTTAAGAGTCTATTTCTTGGTTTGCCTCTATCTTTTTTTATTTCCTTTGCTCATTTATTTTGTCTCAAATTCCAAGTATGTGAAATTCCAATATGTTTAAATCTAGAGAAAGTGTCATATAAAAAAAATCGAGATCACAAAATAACCCTTATCTTTTTCTTTCAAAAATTTTGTTAGCTAAGAAGCTGTACTTAAATCTATCTTAAATCTCCCAACTTGTTCTTTTAGTTCTCACAGCTATTTCATGGTCCACCAGTTTCAGTCTTTTTAACATATAGAATGTTCAAAGGATAAAATCATATTTGCTAGCACATAGAAAAACCACATGTATTAAATGTCTAATCTGTAACAACAACTTACTAAGCATTTTGCATGCTATTTCTTTTAACATATGTCTTATGCCAAAGCCCATACTTGACTTGAAATACATAACACTCCAATTTACTTCCTATTGGATGTGAATGATAATAATAATGGTGACAACAATTACTCTTGGATCTGATATCTGCCAAACTGCAGAGACTCCTTCCTTGACATCACAATTACTGTATGGTTCATAAATTCTCATTTGTAGTTTTTAAGATTTTCGCCTGATGCAACTAGTCTCTTACACCATTTCACCCATTAATGGCTGTAGACCCTACTCTCCTGGTATTTTTTTTTTTATTATATGACCTAACCTTGGATTAGGATTTGACTTTGGATTTTGCTACATTGATATCATTCCTTCTGTTTTTATATTTTACAAATGCATATGCTGTTTGCTCTTTGAGAGCATTGTTTCTCCCCAGTGGTGCTGAAATTATTTTAAATTTCAAAACACAATGAGTTGCACCATAGATGTTGGTCACTATATACCAACATTATAATTCAGGCTGCTGAATGGTTCTGAAGTCAGTCCAACAAGAATGGATTCCAAGGCATCTGCTTCTTCACACTTATTTATTTATTTATTTATTTATTTATTTATTTATTTATTTATTTATTTTATTATTTATTTTTGAGAGAGAGAGAGCAAGTGGGGGTGGGGCAGAAAGAGAGGGAGACACAGAATCTTAAGCAGGCTCCAAGCTATGAGCTATCAGCACAGAAACCAAATACGGGGCTCAAACTCACAAACTATGAGATCATGACCTGAGCCAAAGCTGGATGCCTAACTGAGTGAGCCTCCCAGGTGCCTCTTCACACTCATTTCTGAAGGTAAGTCTCACAGGACTGTGTTTAATGGCTATGGCCTAGGCTGCACATACTTATACCCCAGACACTAAGGAAGCAGGGAATGTGTTTCTGACTACCATCACAAGTGACTTATGAAATTCCCCAGATTCTTAAAGGTACTATTCAGTCAAAAGCCTAGCATATTTTTATTAGATGGTCTTCAGTATATGGGTAAAAATTGGGCCAGAGATTTAGGTGCTATGAGCCAGGAAAGGTAAATGATATAGCTATTAACCTTATTTGTTTCTTTTGTTATTCCTAAAAAAAGAATTTATATATTGTCCTATTTTTAGGGCAAAACAGGGTCCATAGAAATATGTGGAGAAGACTTAGATATAAAGATAGATTATCAATAGAGTTGCAGTCCATGCAGAAATCAGGGAAAATACATATTTCACATAGAAGTTTGCTGGCCTCTATATTCCTAAGATCATCCTTATAAAATGAAACAACTTAGAAGACAGAGAGGGACCTCATTTCTGTAAACGCTGGGAGCTAGAAAACAAATCTTAATGGAGTTTGCAGAGTTTTTAATTTTATAAATCTTGAAGACAAAGCTGCAGTGAGAAGCTGGCACATTTACTTCTGTTATGGAAAATAGGAAAAATCCAAGATCTCCAAATAAAGGAATCCCCAAGTTCCTCAAAACCCTCCCCTAGAAATACCTATAAACAGATCTGTTCTCTAAGACAAAAAAAAAAACATTCATATATAATAGAAGATAAAATTAAAAGCTCCTGTAACTTTTTTTTAGCGATTCTCTTTTAAATCTTTCATAGAGAGCTCTGTAAAAAAATTGAGAGACAAAAGTCAAAATCTGACATGCAGAATTTATTTATTTGCTTAATATTGGTGACTTTTTTTATTACTATTTTTTTTGCTTGCGTTGGTTAGATTACTATGATGAACTCCGAGTTTTATTATCTCATAGATTTTCTTTCAATAAATAGCTAAAATAGTATCTCAAGATGAGCCTGATGTATTACCTCTAGGGGTGTTTGTATCTATGTATCCATATTGTCAGATATATCCTTGATCTTTAATCACATCCCATAATGTAACAGATTTCTCATGATAATCTTAAATGCAGAAAATGTATGGTAGATTCAGATCCAAAAATAAGCAAACACAGGAAGCAGAAACACAGATTCAATTAAAATGCAGAGCAGAAAGGCAAGTGAAGAAAGAAGTACAGCCATAGAGTACTTAGATCTATTCATCTCTCTTAAGAAATATAGAGTAGGGTCCCTGATTCCTTGATGCCATCACCACCTATGAAATATTCTTCCATTCAGTAACGTCCACGGATCACTCAAGACCACAACATTGCCTAGCAAACTGGCACATTTTCCTGGTATGCTTGATTTTCCACTGCCCAAAAGGACCATTTCAAACTCTTCTGTTGACAAGTCTACCACACACTTCTCCCCTGCCCCCGCCCCAGCAAATGGCTTTGTCTCTTTTCATTGACTTATTAATATTGGGATGTGTCCAAAGCCGTTCTGGGTCCCTTTTTCTTCTCTCTCTATATTACCTTCCAGGGAAGCTTATCTATTTCTCTGATTTTAAAATCTAACTATACATCAATGAACCCTAAATCATTCTCTCTAGAATGTTTCATTATGTTATAAACTTTATAAAACTTCCCATTTCCAACTTAAAAAGAGAACTATCCTCCATCACCAACAACTAGTCTTTCCTTCTCAATAAATACTATCACCTTATATGCAATATTGTAGCCAGATATGCAGAGATTATTCTTGGTTTTTCTTTTTCATGTGACTCAATCACCTTGTAGGGACCTAGCTAACCCGACTAGACTGCATAGGCAGGTTTTGGCTAAACTAGCGGCAGGCATTAGCTTAGATAAAAATCAGGCTAATTTATCGGGTCTCTTTTCCAGGCCACTCCTACAATATAAACCTTCTCAGTACTGCCACCATGACATGAATAAGATTCAATAAACAGGGATTGCAAAGAATATCACATTAATTGAAGAAAGAAAGTCCCTTTGTCCCATCATAGGCTTATTCACTATAATATCTATTGTTGATACTTCAATATATTAGTGATGCTTCAGATAAAGATTTATCTGAGTATATGCAGGCCTGACGGCCCTGGCCACCCTGCTTGTTCTGGAAAATGGAATGAAAGAGAAGGTCTGAATTCACACCAGAGAATACTGCATGCCACTCACATTAAAACTCTCCAAATAGGAGCACCTGTGTGGCTCAGTTGGTTGAGTGTCCAACTTTGGCTCAAGTCATGATCTCACAGCTCATGAGTTTGAGCCCTGTGTCGGGATCTGTGCTGATGGCTCAGAGCCTAGAGCCTGCTCCCAATTCTGTCTCACTCCCTCTCTGTCCCTCCCCCACTCACACTCTGTCTCTCTCTCAAAATAAACAAACAAAAAAATTGAAAAAAACCTCTCCAAATATATCAACACACATATACACACACACTCTCTCTCTCCCTCTCTCTCTGATTTATTCTATTCACTATTTAATGGGTTTTCACTTTGTTTCCTGGTTGTTTGGGATGTTGTTGGGTGATAGGAGGGGTGGTGGTGTTGCTGCAACAATGATACAGTAAATACGAAATTATAATTTGTTGGTTTTGGTTTTTCTGAGTTCTATAAAGGATTTTTTCTTATGTTTTTACTTATTTTTGAGGGCAGGAGAGACGCGGGGCTCGAACTCACAGACTGTGAGATCATGACCTGAGCCAAAGTCAGACACTTAACCAACTGAGCCACCCAGGCACCCCCTGAGTTCTACATTGCACTTACTTTCTGGATGCTTGTTTTTCATTCTTTTTTTCATGTTCAAAATTATAGAGCTGTCAACTCTCATTTATGAGGTACAACGTGCATACAAAGTTCGTATCTACCTCAGAGTAAGAACTAGAAAACACAATGGAAGTCACAAAGTTTATTTCTGTCCTGTGTAGCAGCAGCTGCTTTATCGAATGTAATTGTGTTTCCGTGTCTCAGTTTTATCCTCTCTGTCGAACTTTCACAGGGATAATGCGAACATAAAAAGAATACATCAGTAAAATGTGCCCACATAAAGATTTGCATGCATTAAGATTGCCATGGGAAAGGGCAACATTTGTTTCCCCATCTGCCCTGACTCCAAAAAGCCTAGACCTGGCCTAATTATTCATAACTGGGTTTCTACTTATATTTTAATAGTGATACTGAATAAAAATATACACATGCATCTTTAACATAAGTCATTCTAAAACACTTTTTTTATTTTTAAATGAGTGGAAGTTCTAAGAAAATGACACAATATTATATTTACGGCCAAGGTGTTTCTGACAAACAGAAAGTACATTGTGCTACTGTCTATTTGTTCTCCCTTCATTTCGCTACACAGGGCTCTCAGCCTAGCACTATCGACATTTTGGGCAGAATACATCTCTGTTGTTGGGGGTTATCCTGTGCCTTATAGAAGCTCTAGCACCTTCTGTCCTCTGCCCACCAATAGCACATCTACACCCCCAATCTTCACAACCCAAAATGTCTTCACACACCGCCAAATGTCTTCTGAGGGAAGAGCGTGTGCAAACTTCCCCTTGATTGAGAACCACTGTTGTAACAGAATTAGAGATGGCCTTCCTTGGAAATGACTTTCCTGGGAATTAAGGAATAAATTATGTTTTATTACTATTTACTTGAGCAAGATGAGGTCAATTTAGGGGACCTATTACTAAAGCAGAATGGAGAAGTGAGTGAAAACCATAGAGAATGTAAGTACCAGTCCACATATATGTGTCCTGCTCACCGTCATATTGAAAATACATCAAAAACTTTCTGCTGGATATTCATTATGAACTTAGAAAACACTTAAGATCTGGGCCTGAGGCAAGAGGGAAAGAACTACATGTATTTATTGAAAACCTGTAGTCCAATACAAATCTGTAGGTTTTTTATATTGTTTTCCCATTCACTACCATGGGTAAAACAAGGCTTCTGTAGAAGACAAACCCGAGTGTGTTCCATCTTAGCCAATTTGTAGCTGTGCAATGTTGTACACGTCATTTAACCTCTTTTGAGCTACAACTTCTTCCTTTGTACATACGGTTAATAACAGTTTCTACCTCGTAGGATTATTGTGAGATTTAAACGTGACAATGCATGAGCAAAGTCACCAATTCTCAAGATGTAAATACACTCAGATGTGAAATAGGGAAGTCTTTCATCACAGTAAAATAAAATAGGACAATATACAGGTCCTTTAAACGTCGTGCCTTTTAAATAAAATTTCAATGATTTCTTCTCCTTATCTATTTTTTTTTGCACACATTGCAGTCCGTCAAGTTTTTTAACCGCAAGATTTAACCGCAAGTTTTTTACAGCAAGAGATTAATGCTGTATGGCAAATTCTGTCAGATTAAAAGTAATAATATCTTTTGGCTTATTTGCACAGTAACAATTACTGAGCTATTTTGAGACCCAGAGTCATCTGTAAAAACAAAAGCCTGAATATTCAACAGGGAATGTATTTTTAATGCACTCTATGCATAATAATAATGTATTATAAACTGACAATATGTCAAAGAAGGGAGAACAGAATCCTCACCATTCCCTTCCTGATGTTGTTTATCTTTGATATCATCGTTTTTATGTAATTATTAAAAAGCAGAATTTTAAACTATGTTTGATTTTATGAGTATAAGAGTCACTTGAAATGCTTAGTTTGGGTCAATTTTGGTATCATAGTGACAAGGAAATAAGTGATGACCTAGTAATCGTACAGATAACAGCTTGATTCTTATTTTCTCTGTCTCTAGAAAAGCTAAAAGTAAGATTAGCAAGTAAGTATAATATCATTAAGTTATCTCTTCATATAGATGATTTTTGGATAACAGATTTCGGTAGGAATTCTAAGAGATGAATTTGGAGGGGTCTAAGTCATAGACTATTGGGGGCAACTGAAAAATTATATGTTTCCACATGGTACATGTTGTATTTCAGTGAGAAAAGTCCAGTGATAAAATTCCTACTCCAGGGGTGCCTGGGTGGCTCAGTCAGTTAAGCGTCCGACTTCAGCTCAGGTCATGATCTCATGGTTCATGAGTTCCAGCCCCGCGTCGGGCTCTATGCTGACAGCTCAGAGCCTGCAGCCTGCTTCAGATTCTGTGTCTCCCTCTCTCTCTGCCCATCTCCTACTCACTCTCTCTCTCTCTCTCTTAAAAAGAAATAAACATTAAAAAAATTTCTTTAAAATTCCTACTTTAGACTTAAATATCATTTAGGCTTATACATTTTAATATCAAATATTAAAGATTTATAAATATTATAATATATTAACAATCAACTTATGACCAGATCTACAGAACTACTAACTTTCATTTACCTTAGGAAAGTATACAATTCCTACAGAATGCTTACAGAAAAAAATGTGCCCTTGTTAAAAAAAAAAGTGCTTAAAAAATTGAATCACTATATCAGGAAAATATAGACAACTTTCAAACGTTGCATCAACTGCAACCATAGTAGTTAACCATCTCACCCATATAAAGAAATTATTTCATAATGCAGAATGATTGCCTGAACATGTTATGGGGTGTTAACTAAAAGGATGAGCTTAGACTCCTTCATAGTTTCTCCTATCAGTCTGTGAGACCCTTTCAGAAATATCTTCCATCCTATTGCTGGGGCTCTCTCACCGCAAATAAACGCTTATTCTCCAAGTGAGTATTTATAGTGCCTATTTCAGCCCCGGATTCGTGGTGGCTCATTTCTGCACAGACACTATATCAGGACCTCACTACCCCCACCCCCCCACACACACAAAAGGCAGCCCTCTTGCACAAAGTTTCTTTAAAATGGCTCTAGGGCTGCCTTGATGCACCCATCTCTTTAACCACACTGTTTTGTATTCTCCCAGAGAAACTTCCAACGTTGGTCTTAAGCCACTTCTTTGGTAAATAAGCTTACGTTGTTGTGCATCTTGCTTTGAATGTGAGAATTTTTGACATCTGTTGTGTGGTTCTTGGTATGTGGGGTCTTGGCCGAAATTACACAATCCCAAATAAGCCTCCTTTTTCAAGGGCAATAAATAATGCATGCATACATACGACATATATCTATCCAACTTAATTTATTGAAGGTCCGCTACTGTTTAGGATCCAGAGCAGAGGAAGAGGAGTTAGCCATGGTTAAGAATAGGGATTCTTCCTCCCACCTAATAAGAAGAAAAGATGATTACAGATGGAATTAGTTTGTAAGGTTGGTGACAGTTTAGGCTTACTTTTCACTCCTATCCAAATGTTTTCTCTTCCAACTGGGTATGGAATAGGAGATTAAAATATTGTGTACACATGATGAAATCTTGGCAGGAAAGTTTCAGGATATAGAAACAAAGCTATCATAACAATTTTGATGAAAGATTAAGTAGTCTTCCTTTAACATTGGATGGAATCAAATATATTATAAACCTTTCAGCACAATCATTAACTAAGCCTTTTTATTACTGCAGTACAAAAATAAATTAAATTGGACAAATTAAAGGCTACAATTTCCTGTGTTTGCTGAAAAGCCAGTATACCAGAGGCTATTAATTTATTATCCTCAACAAAGAGCTTTAGGAGAGCAAACTGATTGCTTTAAGATATGCTCCGATTTTTATTAAAATCCTCTGAGGAACAATTAAGATAAAACATTTGTAATATACAATTGATGTCTTTGTTGTGCTTTGTACAATTAGAACAGGGAGAGCCATTAATTATCCATCACCATCTAGAATACATAACTCTCTATGCCTTGCTATCCTTTATTTTTGTTTGGCTAAAAATGTGAAGAATAAACCTTACTGCATTTTGTCTGCTGCAGAAAGGAATATTTAATACTGTCAGAGCGATCCATGGTTATGCAGATGCATGAGATATTTCAGGAAGAAAAAAAATCCATTATGTCTCTGGCATGTGAATGACAAAGGGAAAATTGCTTCCTGCTTCAAAGGGAAAGATCATAGAACTACCTGAAGATATTTAAAATCTGAAAATATCATTAAAACCATTTTCTTGTCAGAAAGTGTCCAAGACATCAGATTTTAGGAAAACAATCATTTAGAATTATTCATCTCATAGCGATGCCTCAAACGCCAACTTCGACAGACAGGTATGACTAAATATTCCAGGGTCTGTTGTGACTCATTCCTTTTTAATAAACTTTAAATAGCACCCATTTTCCCTATCTTTCAGGGGCAGAAATGCAGTAGAAAACACAGATGCAGGAACAGAAGTTCCTGGGATTACATTCTGGCTCTAGAAACTCTCAGCTATAAAATCATGAATTTAACCTTTCTATGCCTTAGTATATTTATGTAACATTATAAAGGAACTAATTTATTTATTAATTATTAAATTATTAATTAATTTATCTCAGAGGGTCCTGAAGATTAAATTGGAATAGTGACTTAGCAATGCATAGCAAATGCTTTTTATAAAATTGAACCATTAGTATTAATCACAATTCATTAATTTCTCTGTGCCAAATTTGCATTTTCCTATACTTACAATTTTTATATGAAATCATTTCTTTCATTCTGAAGTCAGATATTGTCTTTTTTAAGGCAATGCACATAGTGAGTGCTCAGCAAAATTTTTTCAAATAAATGCAGCTGTATTTAAAAGTCTTTGTATGTCTTGGTCAAAAATGTGGGAAAAAAACATTTTGCACACAAAGAGATGTGTTCACTATGAAATAGACCATAAAATATTACAATGATACGGTTTAAATCAGTAATAAGATAAATAGTGCTTCAAACGGCAAGAGCTAAAGGAAGCAGAGAAACCTGAGGGTAAGAATTTTACTGGACTTATAATGCGGAAATGTACCATGATATTTTCTTTTAACTTTCTACTTAGTTCCAGGTTCAGAAAAAGGGAACTTGAAGCAGAAAGCGGGCCCTTTAGCCTAACAAATTTCTTTTTTTTTATGTTTATTTATTTTTGAAAGAGAGAGAGAGAGAGAGAGAGAATGTGTGTGTGTGTGTGTGCGTGTGTGTATGTGTGCGTGTGAAAGTGGGAGAGGGGCAGAGAGAGAGGGAGACAGAATCCAAAGCAGCTCCAGGCTCCCAGCTGTCAGCACAGAGCCTAACACGAGGCTTGAACTCAGGAACCCTGAGATCATGACCTGAGCCAAAGTTGGATGCTTAACCGACTGAGTCACCCAGGTGCCCCTTTTAAAGAACTTTTGAAGAAAATCTCCCTATATTATTATGGTTGTGAACAAATATGAATTTATTTGCTCTTCAAGTTAAAAGATTTCGAGTCAGTGTTGGGACATCTGGCTGGCTTAGTCAGTGGAGAGGGCCAACTCTTGATCTCAGGGTTGTGAGTCTGAGCCTCACCTGGGGAGTAGAGAGTACTTAAAAATAAAATCTTAAAAAAAAAATTAAAAAAAAAAGGATTAGAGCCAGTTTAGTAGGAGGATCATAGGATTGCCTGCAGCTGTGTTGGATACCAAACACGTTCTTTTTCTCTTATGTATAATCTTGGAGTCATCCCTGAATCTTCTCTTTTTCACACCTAGTGAATCTAATACACAGAAAATCTTGCTGGCTCTATCTTTAAAAAAATATCCTGTTTGCAATATTTCCTCCAGCCAACCATCCCCACTCTGGACCATGCCAATAATACCTCTGCCTGGATAAGTGCAGTAGCCTCCTCACTGATTTTGCTGCTCTTTCTGCCTTTGTTTCTCTAGATTCTTTTCCCTGAGGAAAAGGGAGAGAAAGCAGAAAAAAATGTTTTGTAAAAAATGTTCATTAATATTCTTACTGAAAATTTCTCTTTTCAGTGCATCAGACCAACAATTTCAGAAAATGGAAGTCTGCTTTGAAACATTTTTCTCACTTTAGAAAGTAGGTCTGTGACTTGAGAAAGTACTCCTTTCACAAAAATTCCTGTGAAAAAATTGAGGTAACTGTATCCTGAGCACAAGTTTAGATACTTTGAACACCTTCCACATGAAACTAACTAAAAGTGCAAATAATGAATATGGAATCCAGAGGGCTAGAAAACAAGCAAGCTGGAGCTTCTCTTTTGATAGTCACATATGACATGGAAAACCATATATAAAACCTGTGTGTGTCCAATATGGTGAGACTCACTTGGAAATCCATAAATGAAGTTACTAGCTGCAGTAAAGAGTAAGTAAGGGTAAACTAGAAATAACCTGACATATACATGGGGACATAAAGTAAATTATGTTTTTTTTTAAGTTCATTTATTTATTTTGAGAGGGGGAGGAGCAGAGAGAGAGTGGGAGAGACAGAGAGATTTTCCAAGCAGGGTCTGCACTGTCAGCATGGAACTCAACGTAGGGCTCAAACTCACAACCGGAGATCGTGACCTGAGCAGGAACCAAGAGCCAGCTGCTTAACCTATCGAGCCACTCAGGTGCCCCAAATTACGTTTAAACTTTGCCAACATTGAGTAGTAAGAGATAGGTTCTCCTTTGAGCCTATGCATATTTGTGGCCTAAAATTATTTATACTACTTGTGTAGTTCTGTGAACCTCCGTCAGAATTTATCATGAAGAATCAGAATGGTGTGCTTCTTTGTTCTCTCAAGCCCTCCACCCCTCCCCCCAAAAAAGCCATAATTTCTGTTCATCTGAAGGGATGCTGAATACCAAAAATATCAATGTCCTCTGTAGGAATTCATCTTCAAAACAGCTACAAAAATTATCCTGATAAAATTCTAAGGACCCACCATTTTAAAAACTCAAAACATGTAAGGAAGCAGGATATCATGAAAAAGAACTTCTGAAAATAACAGACAACAGAATTAGATCTGCAAAATTTCAGACATTCACATTACCGCTCAAGAAACATAAATCAAATGTGTCAAATATATTTAAAGAAACAAAAGACAGAACTATAAATATGAGTGAGAAATATATAACTATAAAAATTGCCAAATGTTTGAAAAGAAACAAATATAATCACTAAAAATTAATATTGAATTTGAAAACACAATGGATAAATACCAGTCGGGAGAAAAAAAATGGAAAGGAGTTAATGAATAGGAAGTTAGACCTGACAAGATGACCAAACATGAGGCACAGGAAAAGGAGAGGGGCAGATATAAGAAGCTATGAAACAGGGAAATAACATAAAATGTTCCAATATATGTAAAATGGGAGTGCCAGAAGGTAACAATAGAGAAATGTGGAGATGCAGAATCTGACCAGATAATAGCTGACAATTGATAAAGGCACAGATTTATGAAGCTGTTAAATATCAAGTCACATAGGGGCGCCTGGGTGGCTCAGTCACTTAAGCATCCAACTTTGGCTCAGATCATGATCTCATGGTTTGTGAGTTCGAGCCCTTGTGACAGCCTCTGTGCTGACAGCTCAGAGCCTTGAGCCTGGTCGAGATTTTATCTTTCTCTCAGCCCCTCCCTAACTCATGCTCTTTCTCTCTCTCTCTGTCTCTCTCTCGAAAATAAATAAACATTAAAAAATTTACAAGTCGGATAAAATTTTAAAATCTGATATATAATTCTATATCCAGCCAAACTATTCTTTAAGAATAGGATGAAGTAAAACTGTGGAGAGATGAAAATGGCTTTGACAAGTTAAAGAACAATGACATTCTGCAGACCAGAAGAAAATGATACAGTCTGCACTCTCAAATTCCAGAATGAATGTTGAGAAAAAAAACTGAAGCTTCTCATTCCTGGTTCAATACCTATAAAGATTGGAAGTTGCCACTCTTGCCTCACAACCAGCAAAAAATCTGAACAGACTGAAAGTCAACCACTTTTCTTAGATCCGTCAGAGAATCACAGTGAAGAGCCTGAAGAGCACAGGCAGAAAGAGAATCCCAGTTTATCAGTAAAAGAAGGGAGCAGAAACGTCTGCTAGAGCCAGCAACTGGTAGGAACGCTTAAAGGATCACTGACTAATTTCTGGAGGGAGAGTGTGGATGAGCTTAAAAGATAAAAGCCCCTGAATTTCCAACCTTAGGGGCCCTCACACTTTTCTGGTTTTACCTCTAGGGGCCCCATCACGTTCTCAGAGTAAAGATCAGAGAACAATCTGTCTTCATGCCTTAACAAAGGTCTACTCTCAAAGGGAGTCTATTTTACCTGAGCCTCACTGAACTAGAACTTTACTTAGAGCCCAACTAACCAACCAAGAGGAAGAGAAATACCCAACCCCATGTTCCTCTAGTCCTCCGGTCTCAACTGAATGGGGGGAAAAATAATCTAAGAAGATCTTGTGAAGGTTACAGCCCAGAAGCCCAGGCCTACCACAAAACTGAGACCTAATCACGGGATTATATAACACTTTCCTTCTCCACACACCTTCTCTTCATCGTATCATTCAGGCTTCTACATAAAACACAAAGAATTACAGTGAAAAGAAGTACAAGGCTCAGACCCATTTTTAAAAGAAATCTCTAGAGAAACCCAAAGAAAACAGGAGAGAGAAAAAGAAAGACACTAGAGGAAAATTTAGCCTCTGCTATCTACAGTTACAGCAAACAGTAAGCACAGCCTAACTGCTAGCCAGATGAACTTAAAACCTTACACGAAAGGCCTATTGACTTCAATTCCCAGTACCTGATATAACATGTCCAGCTTTCAACAAAAAACCTTTTTTAAGGCATGCTAAAAGGCAAAAATACAGCATAAACAGACAAATCAAGCATCAGAACCTGACTCAGATATGGCAGAGATTTTTGGAACTATCAAACCCTAATATAAAATAACTATGATTAATGTGCTAAGGACTCCAATAGACAAGTGGATAGCATGCAAGAATACATGGGCAATATAAGCAAAGAGATGAAAATTTTAAGAAAGAATCAAAATGAAATGCTAGAAATAAAAATAAAATTAAAGCAATATTAATATCTACATTCATTTTCTATGGCTGTGTAACAATGTACTACCAACATGGTCTTCCAATAACATATATTTATTATCACACAGTTTCTATGAGTCAGAAGTCTGGGCATAATTTTACTGGATTCTCAGATGCAGGACCTTATAAGTCTATAATCAAGGTATGAGTCAGAGCTACAGTCTCATCTGAGGCTCAACTAGATCTTCTCTCAAGCTTATTCTAGTGAGTGGAAATTTTCATTTTTCTGCACTGATGTCTTTAGGTTCTTGCTGGTTGTTGGAAAGAGACTTCCTGTAGCTCCTAGGGATTTCCTAGAGCTTCTTGCCAGTTGGCCTTCTCAAACAAGGAGAACTTTATCAAGCCAGCAAGGAGGATCGCTATACCCAGTCTGCTGCTAAAATGTGTCTTAAAGATCATAGAGTAGTCACAGAAGTGACATCTCATTATCTTTGCCATATTCTATTGACTAAAAAAGCAGGACACTGGTCCCACCCACACTCGAAAGGAGGGGATTATACAAAGGCATAGATACCAAATCAGGGGACATTCCAGAGTCTGTCTGCTACAGTGTCTAGCTCATGATGCTAAAGAGGCAGAATTGAAAGATAAGAGTGGTATATGCATTGGCACTGGGGTAATTGGAGTTAAATGTTCCTATACTTATATTGTTTGGGATGAAGGTAAATACACCATTTAATTTTTATACTTTGTGAAGTTGAGTATGTTAAATTAATAGAAACCCTTAAAATAATGGAAACAGAGAAGGAAAAAAACAGAACAGAAGAAGGAAAGAAGGAAGGAAGGAAGGAAGGAAGGAAGGAAGGAAGGAAGGAAGGGAAGGAAGGGAAGGAAAGGAAGGAAGGAAGGAAGGAAGGAAGGAAGGAAGGAAGAAAGGAAGGAAAGAAAGAAAGAAAGAAAGAAAGAAAGAAAGAAAGAAAGAAAGAAAGAAAAAAGGAAGGAAGGAAGGAAGGAAGGAAGGAAGGAAGGAAAGAAAGAAAGAAAGAAGAGAAAAAGGAAGAAACGAGGGAGGAAAAAGGGAGAAATGGAAGAGGGAAGGAAGGCAGGCAGGTGGGCCAAATAGAAGTACAATAGTTGTAAGAAATCCAAATATATCAGTAACCTGATAAGAATAAGTGGACTAAAACTCTAGAGTTAATAAAAAAGATAATCAGAGCAAGTTTCTAAAAACACCAACAATATAGAGATTATAAGAAACATACCTAAAATATAAAGAAAAAAAATTTGACACTGAAAATATAGAAAATGAGATCAGACAAATCAAATTGAAAGAAAACTATAATAGCATCAAACAAAGGGAACTTTAAAGTAAAAAAAAAAAAAAAAGTTAAGCATTATGAAGTTTCCACAATGAAAAAAAAGGTTTTAATTCACCATGATGATATAATAATCTAAATGTCTATGCCCCGGTAACGTAACTTCAAAACATATAAAGGAAAAATAGGAAAAAAAACATAAGAATAAATTGGCAAATTACAATTCATTGGATGATTTTTTAAATCCTATCAGCAATGATACAGTCATCAGTTAAAAAGACAGCAATAATATCAAAGAATTGAACTACGAAAATTAGAATACCTTGAAGTAATTGACATGAATATGTTACTATTATACAATAAGTATCATGCTCAAATAGAATATACATTTATATCAAGCAAACATAAAATGACTACTTAATAATTTATAATAATGGAAATGTAAGCTATGGAAGTGAATAGACTCATCTAATATAGAGAGAAATAAAAAGAAAAAAAAAGAAAGTTTTAGGCAGAATCCTGAGTATAAGAGTAAATGTAAGGGCAAATATTTGATTACTTCTTTTTTTTATGATTTTGGTTTGGTTTGGTTTGGGTTTTGGGGTTTTTTTTTGTTTGTTTTTTTGTTTTTTTGTTTTTTGTTTTTTGGGTTTTTTTTGAGAGAGAGAGACAGAGTGTGAGCAGGGGAGGGGCAGAGAGAGAGGGAGACAGAATCTAAAGCAGGCTCCAGGCTCTGAGCTGTCACACAGAGCCTGACACTGGGCTCAAACTCACCAACAGTGAGATCATAACCTGAGCCGAAGTTGGATACTTAATCGTCTAAGCCACCCAAGCACCCCAATATTTGATTACTTCTAAATCTATTTCCCTAGGTTTAACTATTTTTTTTTCAGCTCCAACTAAAAACATCCACCTGGATTTCTGTAGGAGCATCAAGTAAATTATTTTCCAAAGTAATTAATTATCTTATGTACCAAATGAATCATCTTCCTACATGCTCTATTTCAGAGGCGTAAACCTCTACAGACTACATTACAAAGGCTTTCTTGCCTCTCACTTCCTGTTGGGTTTAATGTATAGGAGTCTCTGAAAGGAGATCCAAGTGGAAAACGGGAGAGGTGGGGTTGGAATAGCTGCTGGTCCCAATCCCATCACAGCCCCAGTTTAATTCTGGCAATGGCGCTATAGCTCTAGCCACTTCCTGCATTAGGATTCTGACAGCCTCTGCTACTGGTAGTGTCTGGCTGCCTCATGAACCACTGTAGGCACCCATCACTCTGAATACACCTTTGTATGTAGCTTTGTATTAAATTATTTTTAGGCAATTGAGTGCACCATCTGCTTTCCGTTGGAGGCTGGAATGATCCATCGCCTGTAAATTCCAAACTTAATTCTTAGACAAATGCAAAAGCAATCATGTACCACTCATAAATGGAGGCTGGCAGCCAATCTTCAAAACTACAAAGATAATATGTGTTGAAAGGCAGGGGTTTTACTCACAGAGAAGCATAAATAATTCAGAAATTATCATCCATTCCTGAATAAGCAAGTACTCAGCAGCATACCGTGATTGATATTCTCTTGACTTTTCATACGAGCTTCAATAGCAGAGTGTTTCTTAACCTCTTTTATTTGAAGTCTGTTTAACTGAAAGATAAAATAGTAAAATAGACTCCTGATGTTTACAGTCCTCTCATTTCATCTCTAAAAGATGCGTGTGTTTGAATAGCAATTGTGGACACCAAAGCTATTTTCTGTGGGGTTTTCTTTCTTCTAGGCAGCTCCCTCAATTTTTTGTTCTTTAGGTTGTTCATTTCTCTTTCTCAGTAGGAAATCCTCAGTGCCATTTCTTTTTGAGAACTAATTTATCTTTAGTCTGCTGTCAGGACCCTTATCATCTGTGGATTGAAATCCATGCCTCCCATAAATCAACCTGATTTAAACCACCCCTTGTCTCCCTCTGCTTCTTCCCTCATTCTTTCTCTTATCTTACTCTCCCCATTGTCTTATCTACTTTTGATTACTAATGGGACAAATATTTAGTCTGTCCATAAAGTTATGTGTTAAGGACAATTTTTCCAGGCTGATGTATCTTAGCCATCCAGTGTTCTAACAAGACAGCACCTCAAAGCCTTGTTCTCTAGCTAGATGGTAACCCTGTCAATAGAATCCTGGTACATCAATTGTGTACAATCCTTACTACCCTGGAATGATTAGTTTCTGTTCCTTTGGGGGGTAAGAATAATCAGAGAAATTTTTGGAGATGCAGGTAGGTTGATTCTGATCATAACCTGCGAGTAGGAAAAGGCTGAAAGACCAGAATTAGGTTAGTCCAGTGCACTGACTAGTCCTGGAAAAACAGGAGAAACCTGGAGAAAGACTGGGAGCCTTTACAGACATCATCCTTCCTTCCTCTAAGGAGACAGATTTTTTTTATATATTACTGGGCACTATCCATAATGTGCTTGCACGAGGGTCACACATCTGAGACTGTAACATCAAACAGAGGAGCATTCTACCAAAACTCAAAATTCTTCTGTCAATTTAATATTCCAGGAAGACAGAATGTGTTTGCTTTTGTTGTCTGGGCATTTTACAGCCATGCAGTATATGATCAAAACAAATTCTAGTGCTTTCGAGTTCAAGTCTTTGCTGAAATGGATATCATCTGACACACCAGACTATTTGTGACAACAGGCTTTGCTATACCTCAGCCTTAATCATTGGCTCTGTTAAAAAAAAAAAAAAAAAAGAAAAGAAAAAACGATTTTTACTTCAGCCTTAATCATTGGCTCTGTTAAAAAAAAAAAAAGAAAAAACGATTTTTACTTCTACGTGATTTCTTATCCTGAGATTTCAAGGGAAACTTTTTAAACAATAAATGAAATAGAGACTCTTAACTAAAGAAGGTCATATTCATACCATTTAACTAATGGTCTCATACCGCTTCCTGCTTTCTGAGTATAATTTCTAATCCTCTCATCTAACCCAACTCAATTGTTTCATGTCTTTCTAATTTCTCCTGCAACCTTTGGAGAATACAAGCCAAACTGTGTGGATCTTATTAATAGTACTTTGAGACTTTGGACACCCACTAGACCCATTAGTAGAAGAAAGACTTTCTTCATCTCATGCTGCAAAAGCCCCCCTGCTCCTGGCAGAGTATCAGGATAATTAATCTGATCTCCTGGTTGAATACTAAAATCTTTCACTTTGCTGCATAGGCTGGCATCCTCTCCTTCCATCCCTGTGCCCTGAGACCTATTTCTCTGTGATGGCTCTGATATGGTGTGAACTGGCATTGGCTTGGTTTTGGTGTACGTAATAACTTACCCAAGGTATTCATGTTATTTCTTCAATGTCTTTACCGTGCCATCTGCCATTCTCCCCCTTGCTATGTACTTTATTCTAGCTGAGCTGTCTTGATAATATAATGGATTTATCTATAAGTTCACAAAATGGTCTCTCAGTTCTTGAAGTGATACAGGTACAATTCTTACTCACCCTTCCAGTTCCCAAATAGAAACTCCGGTTCCCAGATCTACAAGAGTTGGGACAAAGAAAAAAATCACAGTATCTCTCTCAAAGGCGTCATTTTCAACTTATAATCAGGAGGTCCTTCTGGGCAGAACTCTTCTCTATTCCACAGCCTTGTGATGATTAATAAAAAACTAAAGCACTTGGAGCCTAACACATCGTAAATGTATAATAAATATTATTGATGTTACTATGTATTATTATACTCATTGTAAACAGCTTATTGTAAGGATAAGAACATTGGATTTCAATCAAGATTTTAACTCTGTTCCCTGTAGAATGATACACAGGTCACCGAACCTCAGTCTGGTCACCCCGCCTCTAGTCAAGCTTCCCCTGCACGAGCACTTTAGCAGCACTCCTCTTCCAGCACAATGAAGTTCAAATTCCTACACAAGGCGTATAAGCCCCTTCACAATATAAACCTTGATTTTCTACTTTCTTACCACTGTGACGTACCACCACCCACCCATCTCACACTCTAAACTGTAAAATATTTGCTGTTTCATATTTGTGACACTTCATATGCCATCCTTCACTTAAAATGCCCTTTTCAAAATAAATTCTTAGTTATAAAAGTCTCCGTTAAAATACTCCGTGACACTCTCTCAGAATTCTCTAATCAGTTACTACTTCTAATATGCTCATATATGGTTCATACTTACTTATATTTTATATGTTGCTCTAGACTTGCTTATTTACTGTTTATCTCCCTGCCACAGTTAAAGTTTTCATTCAAGGTCAAGAATTTTACTCTAATTTCAGCAACTGGTGCTGCTGTCAACAGAAAACCAGCCCCAATCAGTAGAAAAATAAGTGAATGAACAAAGTGCATTATTGCGGGTCTCAAAACTCATATTTATAAAATTAGAATGTTATGAGCAATGACCATTCAGGAGACTGTATGACATCACTATCCATAAATAATTGTTATTTAAAGAGATAAATGTCTCAATTTGATCGGAGTCTATATTTTATTCAACCTAAAGAAATTTATTACACTATGTAGTAATTTTATTCCACATCCACAGTGTTATTGCTACAGAATAGATAGTATTGAAATCAATTTTTATTTGTTTATTTATTTTTGAGAACAATTTTTATAAGGGTGTCAGTTTAAATAATATGATTTGGAGGGGCGCCTCGGTGGCTCAGTCAGTTTAGCATCCAACATTCGATTTTAGCTCACGTCATGATCTCAAGGTTTGAGAGTTTGAGCCCCACATGAGGCTCTGTGCTGACAGTGTGAAGCTGCTTCAGATTCTCTCTCTCTTCTTCTCTGTCTGCCCCTCCTGCACTCTCTCCCCACCTCAAAATAATTAAATAGACTTTAATAATGGTATGATTTGGAGAACTTCCATTTCAAAGTGGGATCCAGTAGTTGTAACAAACCAGCACTCCTGCCAAGGACAACTAAAAATTCCAGATAGAACTTAAGCAACTCATCAGTTTCAAGGCACCATGGAGATAAATTAGTAATGAGGAACAGAGGGGCTAAAATTAAAAAAAAAAAAAAAGAACATCAGAGCAACTATCAAATGGATAACCACCTTTTCCCTGTGAACAATTTCCAGTTCTGAAAATGGGCTAGCACCTGAAAACTCAGACTTCCCTTGGGAATCGGACTGTCTCTAAGGGACATAGAAACCAATAAAGTTTTGATGATCTTGTGAAGTCAGAATGACATAACTGTAGAACTGACAGATCTTGACGTGTGGCAGCCTTCTCAAGAAAGTTGCTGAATTACTCAGTTATGCAAAATAAGAGTTTAAAGAAATGAGCTCAAACAGGAAAAACTCTGAAAAGCAGAAGGGAATTTTCCACAATCTCATGGTACTAAGATAAAGACCTGCTAGGGAAATGACCACCTACAGATTATAATTGGAGCCCCCTGGGGGCGGGGGGTTGCCCTGGTAGCAGGGAATGAAATAGAGGTAGTGGAAGCACACTGAAAGGCAAGAAAAAGCACAGTCTGAAAAACAAACAAACAAACAAACATCAGAATCAAACTCAGATAAGAGACACATTAGGGAATTATTGGACAGGGACTTTATAATCACTATGACTCATATGTTAGGTCTCTAATGGAAAAAGTAAACAACATCCAAGAAGAGCTGAATAATTAAGCAGAGAGAGGGAGAAACTTTATGAAAGAATGGAAGGGAATGCTAGAAATCAAAAACACTAACAGAAATGAAGACTGCTTTGAGGCACTCGTCAGTAGACTGGACACGGCGAAGGAAAGAATCAGAGAGCTGCAAGATAGTTAGTAGGAACTTCCCAGACTGATTATCACAGAGATTGCATATCCATAGCCAGCAACACAGGCCCAGACAAAGCACTGGACACAAGTTTAGTGATGGGAAGAAAAGAATGAAAAACAAAATTGGTAATTGAGCATATAATAATGTTAAAACTTGAAAATAATAAAATTAAATGGTGGAAAATGGTACTTTTAAAAGAAATTTTAATGTTTATTTACTTTTTGAAAGAGAGAGAGAGAGAAAAAAAAAACAGA
The DNA here is from genome assembly GCA_004024585.1 of Paradoxurus hermaphroditus. Taxonomy (NCBI): domain Eukaryota; kingdom Metazoa; phylum Chordata; class Mammalia; order Carnivora; family Viverridae; genus Paradoxurus; species Paradoxurus hermaphroditus. The sequence goes on along the minus strand of PITB01008744.1, from coordinate 42,418 downwards.
ACATGAGCAGAGGAGGGGCAGAGAGACAGAGAACCTGAAACACGCTCCAGGCTCTGCACTATCAGCACAGAACCCAACTCAGGGCTCAAACCCACGAACTGTGAGATCATGACTTGAGCTGAAGTCAGACTGAGCCACCCAGGTGCCCCTGTACATGTTTCATTTATAATACAAATCAAATTCACCAGATTATTATACAACATATTACTTATCTTGCTCCTTGGAGAAATGAGCCCAAACTTAGCCCATTGAATTACTATTAAACATTATAAAATTTAATTCTGTGACATTTCTGTGTCTTTCTCTGTCTCTTTCTCTCTCCATCTATTTCACACCATCAGAGGGATCAGGAACTCTTCTTCACAGACCATATTCTTTTCTCCTCCAGAAAAGTCCTTTTTTTCCTCCTGTATTTAACATTTGTGGACATTTCAAATACTTAAAAGCCCTATTCCTAGTTCTTCATAGCAACCAATAAAATCTCCATTATGTAAATGAAGACGCTAAGGAGCAAAGGGGTAAAAATGACCTCTCCTAAGTTCATACAACTGCTAAATTAAAAAGCTAGGATTTGATGCTAGCAACCTTAATCTGAAATTTATGTGCTTTTCACCTTACTACGTTGCATTTCATATCTCCTGTGGAGTTCCTACCTTACTATGTCATTCTTAACTCCATATACTAAATCTAGATTTTAAAATGCGTGAATAGTAGAAATAAATTCTTAGTTCTACTTTATGAAGTGCCAATCAACTTCTTTGGTGTAATTTTGAGAGTCAAGAGTATCTTGGCTATTTTGGAAAAAGTTACTGAAACCTTGCCAAACATACTTGGTTTTACCAATCCTTCATGCAGACCAGGAGTGCCTAGATGACTCTTCCTAATATAAAGGGTTAGACACGTTTAATATTACTAGGACAACGCTTTTGGGAGTTTAGGAGAAGCTAGCAGGACAGTGACCTGGTGCCTTCCACTTCCCAAACACACTCAGCTACCTCCTATAGACAGAAACATAGTTCTAATTGTGACCACATCTTTTTCTCTCCTGAGGCTGAATGGAAGAGCCCTGTATCTGACATATATTTTCAGAGCTGTTTGTTGGATTCACCTCTTCACCCTTCTAATATTAAAACCATATATTTTAATTATTACTACTGATAGGAAATTTTTCTCAGTTTATCTTGACCTAGGTCATAAGGAGTCCATCATTACTTTATAAGTCACCATTATTTTATATGATCTATATATTGTATACTGTATGGTGGATAAAATATAAACAGAACTCAATCCTTGCCCAGAGGGTTCAAAATTGACTGGAGAAAATAGACATATGCATAGATAATGCCAAAGCTAGATTAAACATTTTTTTAAGTTTATTTATGTATTTTGAGAGTCAGAGAGCATGCAAGCGGGGAAGAGGCAGAGAGAGGGAGGGAGAGAGAGGAATCCCAAGCAGGCTCTACAGCATCAGTGCAGAGCCCAATGCTGGGCTCAAACCCATGAACTGTGAGATCATGACCTCAGCAGAAATCAAGAGTTGGATGCGTAACCAACTGAGCCACCAGGCACCCTTAGATTACAAATTTCTTAAGAGAAATAGACCAAGATCCCAGGGTTTATTTTCCACATATTCTCTCATTTCCTTTATTTCAATATTCACTACCCTACCCTTGATGGCACCAAACTTAATTTTACATTTAAATTTCCTTGATTATTTCAGCATCAAAATTAGCATAAAGTGATCGTAAATAAAAACCAACTGGCATTTTCATTATTTCACTTCTTAACCAGACTAGTTAATCTTCATCCACATGAAGATAGTATATAGAGGGAGAACGGGTTTCCCATATGTACATCACTTTTAAGCTTCAGGAATAATTATAATTAAAGAAATGCTGTTATCTCCTAAGCACAGCCATTTAAATTGTACCAGAGAGTCTGGGTATTGTTTTGCTTAATAAATGGCAGTTCTTAAAAGATGTACAAATTAATTGAGTGAATTTAGCTCATACATATGTTGTAGCAATAAGACTTTGGTGTGATAAATACAATTAACAAGAGGATATCAACAAGACATAGAGTATCCTATAATTCCTGCCCATTTGCTATTATTACCCATAAAAAAACACCTCAAACTTTATTATCTCAAATTTTCATGAAACTAAGTGATTATAATTAAGAGCTCAATGGCTTCTCCATTTGTCCATTAAACAAAATCTCTTGGGCCTCATTGAAGGAGACACACTTTGAGAATTGTTTTCTTGGGAAAAATAAAAGGCCAAGCAGATTTTTATATCAAAAATTGCCAGAAAATGTACTCAATCATGCACAAAAGATAATAGAATACAATGGAAATTTAAAATATGATTTTTTTCTTATTTTAACTTCATTAACTATTAACTGCCACTTACAACTAGGATGTTCTGCCTTTTGATAAATACGAGGGCTATTTTTAAAAGAAATCTAAACTCAGCAAAACATATGCAATGAGTAACACTTGAGTTAATGAACAAAATTTATAAAACTGAATAATTTACAAATAGCCGAGGCTGACACTCAGCTACAGGACAAAGGCCTTATTGAAGATTCATGACTAGTACCTGGAATGTATGCAGTCTCTCCTCATAACCCATTTTAGGTTTCAAACGCCTCGTTTTTCTAAGTGTTGACCATCCTATTCCATTCTCAGATGCTGCCACTGCTGCCATTATGTGATTGTTATGAGGCCAAGGATAAACGTCAAAGAAGGGTTGGCAAAGATTGGTAGGCAAATGCTTTAGAAAGTACGTAGCTAGAAATCATGGCTGAGAAGCAAAGAAAAGAGGTAAAAATGACCTCTTTAAGGGCATACATACATAAAAACATCTGTAAAACTAATAAATGGAAACTTAAAACTAATAATCTTAATCCAACACCTATGTGATAACCTCCTCCAAATATGCTTGCCTCCTTGTATTCATATCCTTGTCTAATCCCTACCCACATTCTCCCATTGTTGCTCTGTATGATCAATAGCATATGGAAAAAGCAATGATATGCCACTTCAGATATTAAGTTATAGAAGATATTATGGCTTCCATCTAGGTTCTTCTATACCCCAGATCATTTGCCTTGGAGGAAGCAAGATGTCATGTCATGAGAAGCCCAATGGAGAGGCCCATGTTGTGAAACACTGAAAGTGATATTAAAAGAAGATCCTCCAAAAGCTATTTATAAAAGTACTCAAAACTTAAGTAGGTAAAAATATAACAATATATTTGAAGGCTCTCTATACTAAAAAATTATAAAATACTGAAGAAAGAAATCAAAGTAGATCTAAATAAATAAAGATATATATAATATGACTGGAAACCTCAATATTGTTATGACGTTAAGTATTGCCAAATTGCTCTATAGATTCAATATAATCTCAATACCCTAATAGGATTTTTTGTAGATATCTATGAGTTGATTCTAAAATATGGACAAGCAAAGGAACTGGAATACCAAAACAATTCTTTTAGAGAAAAATGCAGATGGAAGACTTACCCTACCTGATTTCAATACATGCTATAAAGCTTCAGTGATTGAGACAGTGTGGTATTATGGAAAGACAGACATAGACGAATGGAACTAAATGGAGGGTCCAGAATCAGACCACATGATTTTACTTCTGACACAGTTACAAAAGTAATTCAATAGAGAAAAGATAATCTTTTCAACAAATGATATAGAAATAATGGACATCCTTAAGCATAAAAAGGAAAAGGAAAAGGAACTCAACTTAAACCTAAAAACTAATACAAAAATTAACTCAAATCATAGGCTTCTATATAAAATATAGAAATATATAACTTTTATTTTTTAATTAAATTTTTTTCGAAGTTTATTTAATTTTGAGAGAGAGAGAGAAAAAATATATATAACTCATAGAAAAAAATATAAAAATTTCTTATGACCTTGGGTTAAGCAAGATATTCTTAAATATTTTTTATAACAAATCCCAATCCACAAAAGGAAAAAATTGATAAGTTTAACTTATTAAAAAAAATAAAAACCTTTTGTTCTATGAAAAACCCTGTTAGGAGCAGGAAAAGATGAACTATTGTTTTATAGAGAAATATAAGCAAATCATGTATCTGACAAAGGATTTGCATCCAGAATACATGGAGAACTTTCAAAACTCAATAAAAAAATCCATTTTTTTTAAAAGAGCAATATCAAAAAGTCATTTCAGAAAGAAAGCTATATTGGATGTCAATAAGCACATAAAAAGATGTTCAACGAAATGAAAATTAAAACCAAAATGAGATACCACTATACATATATTAGAATGCCTAAAATTAAAAATAAAAATAATACATAATACCAACTTCTGGTGAAAGTGAAAGGTAACTGGAACTCTCAGACATGGCTGGTAGGAGTAATACAGAATGGAACACCCACTTAGAAAAACAGTTGGCAGTTTCTTATGAAGTTAAACAAGGAAGTTTAGAATTTCTTACCTACATGAATGGTGAAAGAGAAAAAAGGAAAATATAAGGAAAACTGAGAAATTAAAAACTCAAAAATATTTAATCACAGTCATTATTAAGACGTATAGGGGCGCCTGGGTGGCTCATCAGTTGAGTGTCCGACTTTGGCTCAGATCATGATCGCACAGTTCATGAGTTCAAACCCCTGCACTGGGCTCTGTGCTGACAGCTCAGAGCCTGAAGCCTACTTCAGATTTTGTGTCACCCTCTCTCTCTGCCCTTCCTCAACTCACACTCTGTCTCTCTCTCTCAAACCAAAAATTAATTAAATAGACATTAAAAAAAAGATGTAGCAAGACACGTTGGAGTGAATTTGAACTCCTATTCTGGGGTCCCCCTTTTGGCAATATCTGTCCATGGTCATGCTCTCTGTGCCCAAGGTTTATGTCTGCAAAATTGATCTAAAAATATAAGCAAGCCAAGAATGATATAAGATCCAAACCATTTAGTAAATTTTAAATACATTTGTAGGCTTTTAGAATCAAATGTAGATTTATGATACTTATATGGTCATACCCAAGAAGTTGAGACTGGCTTTCCTATAATGTAAAGAGAGTCCGTCTCTATTCTACTGTAAGAAAATAATTTATTTTAAAATGTACCAATATACTGAATGGATATGGGCTTTGTTTACTCTAAAAATGTTACCTAATATCCATTTTAGCAAAGAAAATGGACTTCTTCAGAGGAAAAAAAAATTAAATTGGTCACCTAAAAGGGCATTATAGTAAGAAAATGAGTTGAATAAAATAATCATTCTGTATGAAATTACTACAGAACAAGGAGGAGAAGGGCATACATTCACTCCCTAACAATTCTGGATAAAATCATTCCTGCTATTATACCATAGTTTTTATACCATTTTATGGACGTTAATGTATACAGAGTTAAAATTAAGAAAAAATATAAAGCCATGTGTTATAAAGAACTTTAGTGAGATAGTATAGGGACAAACATGATTTTTCACATTGTATATTTACTTAACTCTATTCATTCCCACAGTGTGTTTTTATCTGCTAAGTTTGTTAGTTTTGTTAATTTGGTACATGTTTCTTAGTGTGTGTGCGTGTGTGTGTGTGTGTGTGTATTTAAAGGCACCGTTAGTCATGGCACTGCTGCTGAAAAAAATTAATACAACTGGATAATCTGCATGATATAAAACTGTGAAATGGGATGTCTTATACCTTCAACCTACTGAGTGTGATAAAACAGATATGTTATATTTAGGCTGTAGAATAAAATGTAATAAAAACAAAAATTTTCGTAGAAATGCAGTGCGTAAAATGGAGGAAAAGAAAGAAATGTAGTTCACATAGATTATGAGAGTGGTAGAGGAGAAGGGAAATGAAAATAAGGCAGACAGTTGATAAGTCAAGAGAAGAAAGAGATTTAGCCAAATATCATAGCCATGAAAAGAAATTGTCATATAAAATTAGCAAAGAGAAAACTTAATTAAATCTTAATAGCTCTCTAACAAAACTTATGAATAAGTAATATAATATATAAAAAATTCTAAATGTTATAATAATTAGAAAACATAAAAATAGATTGGACAATAATTGGAGATAAATCATGAAGATAAGTCTTACCTTCGATTTCCAGACTTTTGATCCTTCTCTTTGGTTAGTAAAACTAAGCTATGAACTTTCTTTATCAACAGTTAAATTAACATATGTTCTTTTTCTTAGCTTTAATATAAAATGCCTTTTGTCAATTTCTTCTTAGCTAACAGAATAACCTCTCCAATAAATTTAATGCTTTGTTTCTCATTTCATATTAAGAAAGAGCTATTTCTTATGGTTAAGTTGGTTTCTTGATTTCAAGAATGTTCTCATTTATTTAAATCCTAAAATAGTTCAAAATTAATCTCCAATAAAATGCAAATGAGTTCTAATTAAAAAGCAAATTTAACAAGTTCTCCAACACTAATTTTTCATCATAATCCTCAGGCCAAGATTCCACACCTTATAGTATTATAAATGGTCTGATTCATGACAGTAAAGTAAAACCATATTTTAGTGTCCCCCCAAAAAAAAGTTGGGCAATAATAACCCTATTTAATAATAGCAAATATCAGAACTTCAAAGTATTTAGACTCTAAGTAAAAGTTCCAATTATTTTAACCCATAAACAAGATAAGGTCCATATTCTGCTCCTAATAGTCCCATCCAAGTCCCTCAATTCTGTATTCTTTTAACATATGCTAATGTGTGTTTTCATGGTTATAGGCAAAGGACGGGATATAAAAAAATAATATATTTGATTTCTACCCTAAGAGGGTTTACAATCTGTTTGTGGGCTGAGACTTGCATGTGAAAATCAAATATCAAGAGTAGAATTAGCATATGAAAAGTAGGAAAGGTAGTCCTTCCTTGCCAAATAAATGATATAGAAACAAGTACATTTGCGTTCAAGAGAGGAGACCCATGTGAACTACAGTGTTCCAGGAGCATCTGTGTGGTGCCAAGCATTGTGCTCTATGCTAGGAATACAAGAAGAATATGTCATGTTCCTGTCTTCCAGAAGCTTCCAGTCCAGTCCATGGACTGGCAAAATGTAACCACAAAACAATGGGAGCTGAGTCTAAAAGTAGATGTGAAATTTAAATATATACACAAAGAGAGCGGAGCATTGCAAGTGCAAAGAACAGTTTGGTGGATAGCAGTTTGCTGTGCATCACCTAGGGGCTGGGCACTTTGCATACTTACTTTACCCCAAAACAATACTACAGAGTCATTATTACTATGATTATCCGCATTTTATAATGCAGGAACAAATTTTTCAAAGTTAAAGAACTTGCTCGAATTCATTGGCTAGTAAATGGCAGACTTATCATTTGAGCCTACCTGGCCACTAATCCCATGCCGCAGGTGCAAATGTTAACAAAGGACTCCTCCTTTACAGGTTTTATGTGAGCATCAAGCATTAAGTTTGCGTTATGGTTAGGGTTAGGGTGCTCACCTCTCGTTTGGGTGTAGATCTACAATCAAATAAAATCCTAAACCTCGTATATTTCTTCTGTATTAGGTTTTATTGTTTGTCTGTCTGTCAGGACATATAACATATTACCACAAAATAAGCACCATAAAACATACATTTGTGTATGTATCTCAGTTTCTGTGAGCCAGGAATTGGGGAATGGCTTAACTACGTCTTCTGCTGAAGGTCTCATCAGCTGCAATCAAGGTGTCAGCCAGAGCCTCATTTTCATTTGAGGCTAAGGGTCCTCTACCTAACACATGAACTTATTGGCAGAAGGTTCCTTAAGATTGTAATACTGAGGCCCTCAGCTCCTGGAGGGGCTTTCACTTCCCTTCAATGTGGCCATAGTACTTCACATCTTAGCTGCATGCTTCTTCAAGACCTTAAGAGACACTGTTACTCAGAGAAGTCACAGTCTCTTTTTCAACTGTAGTAGCATGCAGTAGCTTTCACTTGATTTTACCTGATAATCTCCCCACTGATTATTTCAAAGTCACTGATTTGGGACCTGATCACAATGCATTCACCTTTGCTACAGAACATAATTTAATCAAGGGATAGCATCCCGCCACTTTTGCCATATTTTATGGATTAGCGGCAAGTCACACTTCCTGCCCAAAGGTTGTAAAAGGATATGCATGCTAGAAAGCAACGTTAATACAGGGTCACCTTAAGGTCTGTCTGCCACACCTCTCTGCAAACATTGTGTGTATTCCTCTTCAGATTAAATACAGGAAGAAGAGCAATTACGGGCAATTTTGGAGTGTATAAGCCCTGCCTATGAACCTCTAGATAGAGAGTAGATATGAGAGAAGGCAGCATTTTAGGTGTCAAATTTTGAATGCATAGCCTTTGTCAAATTAGTGTAAAATTTGGGTCCATAACCCCTTCTCTGAGAGTAGGTATGACATAAAGAAATAGGAACATTTAATAACAGCAGATATCAGGTGATAACTCTGTGTGTGTGTGTGTGTGTGTGTGTGTGTGTAAGTATGCTTCGCACCAAGCACAGAGCCCCATGCAGGGCTTGAGCTCACGGTTCTGAGATCAAGATCTGAGCTGAGATCAAGACCTGAACTGAGATCAAGTTGGACGCTTAACTGACTGAGCCACCCAGGCGTCCCACAGGTGATAACTGTGTTTTAATTTTTAAACACGAGACTTGGGCAGTAAGGAGATACCAGACACCATTGTACAAAGCTCTGGCCATGCAGCTGTAGTAGCATATTAATTGAATATCATTTGAAACACCAGTAGTTAAAAAGCAGCCAGGCAAAATGCAAGGTGGAATGCAGAAACAGTAGTGGTAGAAAACAGTTTGAACTCCCTGTGTCTACTGGGAGACATAACAAGTGAGCCATTCTCTAAGTGTCTTGTTTTAGTGGGGGCCTATGGGAGAGAAGTTTGTAAAGGTTGCTTGATTCGGGGGAAAAATGCATGCAGCGGACAATTGAGTCATATGAAGCTCATATGCTTTGTTCAATACTTAAATCTCTGGTTTGACTAATGAGGAAGCCTAGAGGGATTTTCCAACACTTGCTGGCTCAGTGCATGTTTATTACTACAGCTAAAGGGAAGCCAAACAAACCAATGAGCCACTATACTCACAATCTGAAAGTTTTGTTCCATGGTAACCCATAGACCTCATTCTAAAATGCACAGCAAAGATTCATGGAAGCCCAAGGCTGGCTGCATCCCCAGATCAAAGAAAACTGGGTCAATGACTGACTATGTGACACATCCAGCCTCAGCCTGATCATTATTTTAGACATAAGGACGCTCATTTCGTTCCAGTGCCTATTTTTTCTTTGTTCTGATAAATATCTCTGATTCACACAGCAAAGATGCTCTTGACTTTCACTTTCAACAACTCAGATGGTTTTACTCTGCAAGGGTAGCAAGAGTTGGCATCCATCAGGATCAGACATGTGACTTAGGAAGCCAAATACACCAGGGGATTCCACGTCTTCCACCTGGAGTACAGAAGCTAGAGGAGTTACTGCAATAACTCTAAACTACCCATTGGACTGCAACACACCCATAAATTTCAATTCCTCTCTCCAGCCATGTATCCACTGTTACAATGACTTCTACACTGAAGAGAGACTAATCTCTACGTAGATATTTTTAAAGCCACAAACATTAAGTTTACAGTGTTCAGAGAATACTGGACTCAATTTCCCTATATGCTTTGTCAAACCTAATTTAAAATCCTAAAATTACATCTTTTTTAGCACTTGACTCTTTGGGCCTTCTGGATATACCTAATCCCCCGTCTGGTAGAATCCTCTTACTGAAGAATTTATCAGGCTCATAAGCTTTTGAAAGAAATTTTTCCATAGGGAGTCATACTGCTATGATGGAGTTGTCCTAAAATATGCTGTCTTTATGTATTTCACCATTCCTGAAATACTCGTGTTGTAAATCTCACTGAGCATCGCTGGCTTTTATTAGGGAACTGAAATGTACAGCTAACCTCCAGGCATAATAGAAAAGAACCACCTTTTCCATCTAAAATCCTTCAACAAATCAACCCAAAATATAAAAATCTGGAAGCCATTCTTTTTGTATTATTCCACCATCATTAGCCTTAATTTTATGATGAATTTTCTCTCCAAATCCTCTCCAATTCCTGAAATGTGTTTATCACAGATACATAACTTGAGGCTTTAAGCATGGTAAAATGCAAATATCCCTAGGAGAAGAAACACTTTATTCTAATATTTTATTTATTTATTTATTTATTTATTTATTTATTTATTTATTTATTTATTTATTTTTGGTTTTGTTTCATAGGAGCAGAGAGAAGATTCTGCAAGTCAATGCAAGAAGAAAATATGAGGGTACAGGGTATAGGAAAAGAAAGTTATTTACATAGAAGTTGTTACTTCTTAAATATAGTTAGAGATGGATGTAACAAATCCCAGAAAGCTTATATAATCATTGATATTTACGTTACATTAAATATATTCCTTAAGCGCTTATAATCAGAAAGACACTATCCAAGCACTGGGGATGAATTCTAATCTAGTGAGGGTATATCCACGTAACAAAATGAATACTTGAAATCAAGTCAATTTGACTTTGCTTTGTCTTAAGTGTTTAGAAAATTTCCTAGAAAAATATGCCAGAGAGATAAATAAAAAGAGACAGATAGATTAGATACAGAGATAGAGCTGATGAGTCCTTAATTTATTAAGGTACTATACCTGGAGGTTAACATTCTAGAGCCGTTCCCTAGAATCATATCCACGTCACCTCAAAAACCACCAATTTTATTTTTTTAATTAATCAAAACTTCTGTAACAAGCAAGTATGATAGGTATCAGTACTAAAAAAAAAAGTCTCCAAATGGAGAACATGTATAAAGCTATATAAAACATTAAAAACAATCTACCTGTTCTCAATGCATGGCTGAGTTTAACTTATAATAAGGAATATCCTCAGATGAGAAACAGCAAGGTAAAAATTGAATCCAGAGAGCTATGAAGAACTGTTAGGGGCTAGTCCTCAATAGGACAGGACCACCGGCTGACCCATGGGCTGGACACTGGTAATCTGAGGCTTCTCGCCCTTTCCTCTGTCATTGGAATGTGCATTTGATTTGCCTTCCCAGTTCCTAGAAGCTGCTCCAGGGACATAGACTTGAAATAATGATGTGGTGATAAGACCATGTGGTTGGTACACGTGACTAAATCCAGTTAAGACCTCTGTAAAAACTATTAAGATACTAGTGGGCAAGTTCCAAGATCTACCTATCTTGTGGCCACCCAAGGCAAGGCTTGTATGTAATTTCCCTTGCTTATAAAACCTGTTACCTACCAATATGAGTGGCCTGCTTTCTCTTTAGTATGTACCAGCTTTCTTCATGAGGGCTCATTTCAGATTACACACAGGATGCTTCCCAGGATGTTGTAAACAAACAGTTGGTGAGCTAGCCAGGAGACTAAAAGAAATGGATCTTAGGGTCTTCGAGTCATCTTTAGGGAAAATCCAGTTAGCCAGTAACCTCTATGTGGAGAAGGGTGGAGGGGTGGCCCATATTCCCTATGTTTATGGACTACCACATGAGTAAGGGGCACCTCAGGAATGCTAGCTGCAGCTATGTGCTTCTTGGCAAAATTGTGCATAGTGCACTGTGGCCAAAAGAATCCTTGGAAAATTGAGGAGAGTGAATAGGAGGCTGTTGTGGTGACTGACCATGAAATGGATAAAACACTCTGACATCCAACCCCTAATGCAAAGGAGAGCAAAAGCACAGCACAGTGAGTTCTAGTCCAAGATGGTGATGTAGGAATACCCTGAACTCACTCACTCCCTGGAATGCACTGAATTACAACTATTAATAGAAAAATACCTCCTGAAGAACTGAGGGGTGACTGAACAACTGCTGAACAACTGAAAATAGAGAGAATGGCAAGATAACAGCAGAAGTGCTGAAGACACAGAAATGAAAGGAACCCTAACCCCTTATGCTGCCAATGGCAATGCGGAGGGATACTACCATGGGACCAGGAAAAAATTCCTCTGTCCCTGGGCACAGAAAAAAAAAGCCACGGTTTAAGAGAACTAGCATATAAAAGAGACAACACTAGAAATCTGCCAAGGGGCAGAACTCTTCCAGAGCTGCAGGAATACTGTCCAGGTCAGAGCGGCTGGAAAGTGATATGCCCACTCCATCTTAAAAGTCTAGATTGGAGCGGAGTCTGGGCACCATAAGAGGCAGGTCTGGATGCCATAACTGGCAGGTATGTTTATCACAGAGGACTTGTGACCTCCCCAAGCCCAGGGTCTGTGACAAAGAAGAAAAGTCATCCGAATTAACAAGGAAGAAGTCAAACTTTCACTAGTTCAAGATGACATGATACTCTATGTGGAAAACCCAAAAGACTCCACTAAAAATTGTTAGAACTAATACATGAATTTACCAAGTTGCAGGATATAAAAATCAACATGCAGAAATATGTTGCATTTCTATACATCAGTAATGCAGAAGCAGGAAAACAAATCAAAGAATCAATCTCATTTGCAATTGCAACAAAAACAATAAGATACCTAAAGAGTTAGATCTATATTCTGAAAACTAGAGAACACTTGAAATAAATTGAAGAGGACACAAAGAAATGGAAAAGCATTCCATGCTCATAGATTGGAAGAACAAATATTGCTAAAATGTCTATAGTACTCAAACCAATCTACACATCTAATGTAATCATTATCAAAATAACACCAGTAGTTTTTACAGAGATAGAATAAACAATTATAAAATGTGTATGGAACCACAAAAGACCCCAAATAGCCATGTAATCCTGAAAAAAAGAAAAACAAAACTGCAGGCATCACAATTCTAAAAACAAGCTATTTTACAAAGCTGCAGTCATCAAGACAATGTGGTACAGGCACAAAAACAGACACATAGATCAATGGAACAGAATAAAGAAGCCAGAAATTGATCCACAACTATGTGGTCAACTCCTCTTCAACAAGGCAGGAAAGAATATCGAATTGAAAAATGATAGTCTCTTCAACAAATGGTGTTGGGAAAACTGGAAGGCAACATATGGAAGAAAGAAACTGGAACACTTTCTTACATCATACACAAAAATAAACTAAAAATGGATTAAAGACCTAAATGTGAGACAGGAAACCGTCAGAATCCTAGAGGAGAACACAGGTAGCAACCTCTTTAACCTCAGCTGAGTATCTTTTTCGTAGACACATCACCAAAGGCAAGGGAAACAAAAGCAAAAATGAACTATTGGACTTCGTCAAGATAAAAAGCTTCTGCACAGCAAAGGAAACAACCAACAAATCTAACAGAATGGAAGAAGATATTTGCAAATGACATATATGATAAAGACTTAGTATCCAAAATCTATAAAGAACTCATCAAACTCAATGCCAAAGAGAAAATAACCAAGTTAAGAAATGGGCAGAAAACACGAATAGACACTTTTCCAAAGAAGACAGCCAGATGGCTAACAGACATATGAAAAGATGTTCAACATCACTCATCATCAGGGAAATATAGATCAAAACCACAATGAGATACCATCTCATACCTTTCAGAATGGCTAAAATTAACAACACAAGAAACAACAGGTGTTGGCTAGGATGCACAGAATGCGGAACCCTCTCACACTGTTGGTGGGAATTCAAACTGGTGCAGCTACTCTAGAGAACAATATGGAGGTGCTCAAAAAATTAAAAGTAGAACTACCCTATGATCCAGCAATTGCACTCTTTAGGTATTTACTCGAAGGATACCAAAAATACAGATTCAAGGGTTTCATGTACCCCAATATTTATAGCAGGATTATCAACAATAGCCAAACTATGGAGCGAGCCCAAATGCCCATCAACTCTTGAATACATAAAGAAGAAGTGATATATTACTCAGCTATCACAAAGAATAAAATCTTACTATTTCTAATGACATGGATGGAGCTAAATGCATTTTGCTAAGCAAACTAAATCAATCAGAGACAAATACCATATGACTTCACTCAGATGTGGATTTTAACAAACAAAACAGATGAATATATGGGAAGGAGTAAAAATTAGAAGAGAGGAAAACAAACCACAAGAGACTCTTAATGATAGAGAATAAACTAAGGGTTGATGGAGGGAGGTGGGTGGAAGATGGACTAGATGGGTGATGGGTACTAAGGAGGGCACTTGTGATGAGCACTGGGCATTGTATGTAGTGATGAACCACTGAATTCCACTCCTAAAACCAATATTGCACTATATGTTAACTAACTAAAATTTAAATTTAGTAAAAGGAAACAAAAATAAATAAAAAATGTAAATGACTTAAATGTTCCAATCAAATGATATAGTGTGGCAGAAAGGACCAAAAAACAAGACCCATCTATAAACTGCCTACAGGAGACTCACCTCAGACATCAGATGGATAGTGAAGGGATAGAAAAATATTCACCTTTCAAATGGAAGCAAAAAAAAAAAAAAGTAACAAAAACTGAGGTAGCAATACTTATATCTGACAAAATAGACTTTAAAACAAAAAGTTAAACAAGAGACAAAGAAGGACAACACATAACAAGAAAGGGATCAATCCAATAATAGAATATAATAATTGTAAATATCTATGCACCCAACATTGGAGCAACTTAAAGCAAATTTTACGTAAAGCAAATTTTAACAGTCATAAAGAGAGAAATTGATTTTAATAAAATAATAGTAAGAGACTTTAATACCTCTGCTTAAAGCAGTGGACAGGTCATCCATACTGAAAATCAATAAGTAAACATATCTTTCAATGACATATTAGACCAGATGGACATAGATATATACAGAACATCCCACTCAAAAACAACAGAATACACATTCTTTTCAAGTGCACATGGAACATTGTCCAGAATAGATCATGTAGTAGTCCATAAAACAAGTCTCAGTAAAGTTAAGAAAATTGAAATCTCCATGCGTCTTTTCCAATCACAACAGTATGAAACTAGAAATACATCACAAGAGAAAAAATGGAAAAAACACAAAACATGAAAACTAAACAACGTGATACTAAAGAACCAGTGGGTCAACAAAGCAATCAAAGAAGAAATAAATAAATATATGGAGACAAGTGAAAATGAAAACACAATGGTCCAAAATCTCTGGGACATAGCAAAAGCAGTTCAAAGAGGGAAGTATATAGAAATACAGTGTTACCTCAAGAACAAGAAAAAGCCCAAATAAACGATCTAACCATACACCTAAAGGAACAAGCAAAGTAGAACAAAGAAAGCCCAAGAAGCGTAAAAGAAAGGAAATAATAAGGATCAGGACATCAATGACATAAAAACTAAAGACAGAGAGAGAACGAATCAATGAAATGAAGAGCTGGGTTTTTTTAAGATTAAAAAAAATGACAAATCCTTATCCAGACTCATCAAGGAAAAATGAGAAAAGACCCAAATAAATAAAATCAGAAATGAGAGAGGAGAAGTAAAATCTGACACCACAGAAATACAAAGGATTTTGAGAATGATATCAAAGCTTATATGACAACAAACTGGACAACCTAGAAGAAACAGAAAAATTCCTGGATACATAAAATCTTCCAAAACCAGGAAGAAACAGAAAATCTGAACAGACCAATACAAGTAACAAAATTGAGTTTTCAATCAAAAAATAAAAGTCCTTACCAGATAGGGGCACCTGTGTGGTTCTGTCAGTTAAGTGTCCAACTCTTGATTTCAGCTCAGATCATGATCTCACGGTTCATGAGATCAAGCCTCACGTTGGGCTCCCTGATGACAGTATGGAGGTTGCTTGGGATTCTCTCTCTTCCTCTCTCTCTCTCTTCCCCTCCCCAACAACCACTCTCTTTCCCTCTCTCATTCTCCCTTTCTTTCTCTCCCTCTCTCTTGAGATAAATAAACATTAAAAAAAAAAATACAGTTGCGATTAAATATTTTTTAAAAAGTCCTTAGCAGATGGAGTCACAGAGGAATTCTACCAGACATTTTAAAAGTTAGTACCTATTCTTCTCAAGCTATTCCAGAACATAGAAGAGGAAGGAAAGTTTCCAAAAACATTCTATGAAGGCAGCACAACCCTGATACCAAAACAAGACAAAGACACCAAACAAAACAAAACACTCCAATATTTCTGATGCACATAGATGCAAAAATTATCAAGAAAATATTAGCAAACCACACACAACAATATATTAAAAAGATCATTCACAACAGTCAGGTGGGATTTATTCCAAGGTTGCAAGGATAGTTCAATATTCACAACTCAGTCAACATCCTATACCACATCAACAACAACAGAAAAAAAAAGACAAAAATTATACGATCATCTCAATAGATTCAGAAAAAGCATTTGGTAAGATACAATATCCATTTATGATAAAAATCCTCAACAAAGTGGGGTTAAGGGGAACATATCTCAACATGATAAAAGTCGTATATGAAAAACCCAGAACATCATATTCATTGGTTAAAAACTGAACTTTCCCTCTAAGATCAGGAATAAGACAAGATGTCCACTCTTTATTCAATATAGTATTCAAAGTTGTAGACAATCAGACAAGAAAAATAAATAAGAGGAATGCACTTTGATAAAGAAGTTAAACTATCACTATTTGCAGATGACATGATACTATATATAGAAAATAACAAAGACTCCATCAAAAAATTACTAGAAGTAGGGTACCTGGGTGGCTCAGCTGGTGAAGCATCTGACTCTCGATCTTGGCTCAGGTCATGATCTAATGATTCGTTAAATCAAGCCCTGCATTAGACTCTGTGCTGAGAGTGCAGAGCCTGCTTGGGATTCTCTCTCTGCCTCTCCCTGCTTGCTCTTTTTCTCTCTCAAAATAAATAAATAAATAAACACAGGCCCACTATGTTGTGGGATGGTAGCCCAAGCTCTATCTCTTTTCTCCTTCTCCATATCAGTAAGACAGGTTCATTGCACTGATAATATACTGTTAGCATGCGACTTGCCTCTCCTGCAGGACATTCTGCAGGCTTTGCTGGAACATGTGCATGGGAGAGGATAGGTGCTGAACCCACAGAAAATTCAAGGTTCAGGCACCACCAAAAGGTTTGGGAAGTCATTTGGTTGAGTAAGACACATATTGCCTCCAAAGTTGTGATTGATAAGAGACAAGTTTATTCAACATCTAAGAATGTAAAAGAAGTGCAAGCCTTTGTAGGAATATGGGGTTTGGGGAGGACTTGGCATAGTGCCTCTGTCCCTTATGTCTCCTGGTAAAGAAACAGCATGTGTGGAATTGGAGATCAGAGTAGTGAGTCATCTTGGGAAGGCAAAAATACTAGTGAAAGTAGATTAAAATTGAGCATCTTCCAAGCAGAGCTACCATTGAGCTAGATGTGCCTCTAACTCTGTAAGGTATGGGTCAGGCACTGTGGCAAAGACAACAAAAAGAGATAGTACCACAAGGATTTTGGTCCTAGCTCTGGAAGGAGAAAGAGACTCCATATATCCCCATGGAAAAACAGCTTCTACCAGTATACACAGCACTTCTCCAGGTATAGCCTCTCAGGGAGGAATAAACCACAACAGCCAATGGGTTAAATTCAGATTGCTGGTAATCACTTATGAGCAGTTAAACTTTTGCACTGATAGTTGGGCCATTCTAAAGAGATTAAACCTATAGCTTGGACAATGGGAGGCCGAGGGGTTGATGAAGGTGAATGAACATGAATGAAGCTCATGTGGGGTCAGGAAATGTGTGGTCAAAGATTTTTGGGTCTACCTATAAGAGCCTGAAGCAATCTCCACTATTTTCCACATCCAAATTCATAAAGCACTGACATCCCTCAGTCAGGAAGCTGATGCCCTCACTTGGGTATAAGATCAAGCAATTGATCCTTCAATAAACAATAGAGTGGTACATAGAAAAAACAGCCACTGTTTAGCCCAAGTGAGATGACAAATTGCCAAGGATGTGGATTGCCATTGAAATATAACGACTTGGTTAATGCAACAATAGGTCTTATGTGTTCTAAACCACACCCAAGGCAACTGCCAAATGAATCTAGGGCAATCCACTAGGACAACCAATTAGGGATCATCAAATTGACTCTATTGCCCCCCTCACTCAAAGTGACTGTTCTAAATATGCCTTGCTTTATGTGGAAACCATGTTTGGTCTAACTCAAGATTTATTCTGCCACTATGCAAACCAGGCTGCCAACATTATGGAATTAGAGTTGAATGCCATGTACCCTCATTGACTAGACAGTAAACAGAGGTCACATTTCAAAGGCCATGGTCTGTAATACTAGGCAAAAGAACATGACATTGAAGAAGTTTCCATGTCATCTATAACTTGCAAGTAGCAGGGTTGATAGAAAGGAAAAAGAATATTAAAGCAGCAGATTAATATATGAACAGATAAAACCACCTTGGCCAAGTGGATTAAAGTACTGTTCATGGCTTTAATACATTTGAATGACCAACCAGTAGGGCTTGTTGCCCCATATGCCAGACCAAGAAACCCTCCCAAGACACCCAATACTCTAAAGGTACTTTGCCCCCAACTCTCACTATGGATCGATGTGCCATGCTGCTGAGAACACAAGCCATCGGGCCTGAGAAGGGAATTATCTACTGGAATTTGCAATGTTCCATAGGAGTGGGTGAGTTACAGCACACCTCTGGATGAGGGAGAACGACTCAATCTCCCCTGGGATCCCACTGTCCTCCTGCAAGCTGGACCTGTTGAAACATACTATGCCTGGAATAGAATACACACCATTGAAAGAGGGAAGAACATGAGGGTCCCTGTCTGGCATAGCCCACCACCGGTTCATTTCCTTATGCCAGAGGGGGCTGCCTCTTCCAGATGACACGTATCATATGCATAACTAGGTCAAGTTCCCATAACTGTCAACCTCCCTCTCCCTAGAGCCAGGTGGGCATGTTCTATTTTCTACTGGTATGATCATTTGGCCACCATATTTGTTCCCTCCATTGGCCTAGAGGACATCATAGCACACATACAAGCCCTTACTAAATTCACACAGCGGGTCTTAAACAATGGCCAACACAACCTACCCTTACTGTAATGTCTCTAATGAGAAAAGCAATCTTCCAAAATAGGATGTCCTTGAACATTATTACTGCCTCTCAAAAAGGCACCTATGTTTATACCTGATAAACCTGCTAATGATTATTTCCATCAGATCACATGAGGACATAGTTGAATGCCTTGAGTGACTTGACCCCCAGCTAAGAGGGCTTAGTAAATCAATGGTTTGAATCACACTGCTCTTGATAGAAAAAATTGTCACTGACTATGTATTGTTACTGTGGCATCTGCCTCCAAGGCAGCCAAAAAAGCCACCAAAAGAGCTACCTCCATGCTAGTGAAACCCCCTGCTGACTGCTCAAGCACAGTGTGGAAGAGAGGTGTGTGTGAGATTATAAGAGCTGGTCAGGAGGGGTGGAGTGTTAGAGGAGGCCATCAAGAAGATGTCACTTCTTGTTGACCTGTGAGCTGGATCCTGGACAGAGGCTCCTCATTCCCTCCCTTGTACTTGGAATGTGCATTCTGCTTATCTTCTCTACTCTTAGAAACTCCCCCAAGGACATAGCCTTGACACAGTAATGTGTTGCGATCATTTGGCTCATGTATGTGACTGAGTCCAGTTAAGGTCTCTGTATAAATTTTTAAGACTCTGGTAGGCAGGCCCTGAGGTCTACTCATCTTGCTGCCATCCAAGATAAACCTCATAAGCTCCCTTGTTTAATAAACCTGCCACCTACCAATCTGGAGTGGTCTGCCTATTTTTTTAGTCTCTCCCTGCCCTCCACATATGGGAATCAGTTTTAAATTACACTCAGGAAGCTCCCAAGAAGGTTTCAACCCAACAAGAGCATTGAATCAGTCATTTTCTCTGTGTTGCAGTACAGAAACAAGAGACAAAGCCTAGAGACCAAAACAGGGTAAAGGATCATGGTGAATACCTCCACATAAAAGAAAGATCCCTGAAGGAAGGGCAAAACTTCCACAAGGTCTGCTAGCTAAAAATTGGCCCACGGAAGAAAAAGATAAATGTATTTGCCTGTCTAGACCTTCACTCTGGGGAGAGCTGGAAAAATGAGTTCAGCCTGTAGGTTCCAATTCTGAGTAAGGAGGAGTAGGTATACTGTATCCTATCTTCCTGACTGAATGCTTGGACAGAATGCATGGTGTCTGAAGAATAAATAATTAGCAGGTGGACTGGAAAAGAAGACCAAAATTTGAAACACCACCAAACTGATGATGAATTTCTCCTTTCTGTCGAAATGTATCACCCAACCTTGAGGCAAGGCAGCCCAACACACCGAAGTACAGGCACACAGAAGAAACAGAGTTCAAGAAACCCTCCAGTTCTGTCTTGAAGAATGGGAAAAGAGACTCCTAAAACTCAGATAAAGTTGGGGCAGGGGAACTCTCCCATCCTCTGTTCACTGTGCCCTCCAGGCAATATCCTGGTACAAACGAGAGTGTCACTGGCAAAAGCCAGGGCCCATGGGTGCCTAAAATGTGAAGAATGGGAACATTTCTCTCCATCAGGAGTGATGGTCCTGAGATGATAGCACAGGCAAGCCTCCTTGCTTGTCTCCTTTCTCTGCCTTCCCAGGCACAGTGACCACAAGGGGCAGCAGAGCAGATTAAATAAACCCCTATTTAATTTTTTTTAAATTTTTAAACTTTAAAATTTAATTTTTTAATTTTAAATTTAAAATTTTAATTTTTTTAAAAATTCAGGCAAAGGTTGAAAGTAAATCTTCATTTAGGAAAAAAGGAATCTTTTTCCTAAATGGGAGCTACCCTCAACCATTATTATTGAACCCTGATAGATTTTTGAAATTAGCTTTTGCTAATTTTTTGCTAATCTTTTTCTTCATGAAAATTCAACCTAAAATTACAAGGCCAACAACATTTATATGCAAAACTTATGCTATGATAAAATTATTATAATGACGGCCAATGTTTTGGAATCACACAAAGTGTCAAGTTATTTTATATACTTCCCATACTGTCAAAATTTAAAACAAAACGATATCCATTTCCAAAGTTTCAGTTAGTTTATTTTATAAAATCATAGTACAGTTGAGCAAATCAAAATCACAATCATTGTCACCTTATACCTGCCAGAGATGCTAGAATCAAAAAGAGAAGAAATAACAAATGTCGGCAAGGATGTGGAGAAAAGAAATGCTTGTGCACTATTGGTGGGAATGGAAGTTGATGCAACCACTGAGGAAAACAGTATGGAGCTTTCTTAAAAAATTAAAACTAGAAATGCTATATGATAGAGTAATTCTACTACTGAGTATTTACCCAAAGAAAAAGAAAGCATTAATTCAAAAAGATAAATACACCCCTATGTTTATTGCGCCAGTATTTACAATAGCCAGGATATGGAAGCAACCTAAGTGTCCACCAATTAATGGATGGATAAAGAAGATGTCGTATATACAGAAAAAGGAATGTTGCTCAATCATAAAGAAAGAATGAGATCTTGATGTTTGCAACAACATGGATGGACCTAGAGGGTAGTATGCTACGTGAAATAAGTCAGAGAAAGACAAATGCTATATGATTTCACTTATATGTTGAATCTGAAAAATCAAATAAATAAACAAACATAACCAGACACAGACCAATAAATACAGAGAACAAAGTACTGGTCACCAGAGGGAGAGGCGTATGGGGATGAGCAAAACAGATTGAGAAGATTAAGAGGTACAAACTTCCAGTTATAAAATAGGTAAGTCATGTAGATGAAAAGTACATCATAGGAAATATAGTCGATAACATTGTGTGGTGATGGATGGTAACTACACTTACCATGGCGAATGTTACATAATGTATAGAACCGTCGAATCTCTATGCTATATACCTGAAGCTAATATAATATTGTATGTCAACTATACTTCAATATTTTTAAAAATTTATTAATAAATTCTAAAAAACTGCACTTTATTATTATATTTTAATTTGATCAATTGAGATGTTATGAAAGTCTATCTTCTTTCTTACAGCATAAGTACCTATCTTAATACCCTTGATTTGGTCCCTTGGCCTAAAAAGCCTGAAATATTTTGCTATCTGGTCCTTTATAAAGAAAAATTGCCAACTGTTAGACCAAATTATAAAATTAACCACACCCAACATAGCCTACATAGAGTTTACTCACATCTCCTTTTACATATTTATTTTATTGAGGCACCTGGGGGGCTCAGTCGATTAAGCATCTGACTTTGGCTCAAGTCATGATCTCACAGTTCGTGGGTTTGAGCCCTGCATCAGGCTTTGCACTGACAGCTCAGGGCCTGGAGCCTGCTTTGGATTCTGTGTCTTTCTCTCCCTCTCTCTCTCTCTCTCTCTCCCTCCCTTCCTCCCTCCCTCCCTCTCTTTCTCCCCTCTATACCTCTATGTCTCTCTCCTTCTCAAAAATAAATAAACATTTACATTTTTATTTCATCAATTCATCTCGCTATATCTTCCTCATCAGGGAACTATCAGTACAATATCATTGATACAATTAAGCATATAGCAGAGAGTTGGAAAGTTGCTCTAACTTTAAGGCAAGATGAAGACATATTGCTATGCCAATAAGGTGAAAGCAAACTGCTTATTAACTCGGATTTAAAAAGAAAAATGTTTCCACCAGATAAAGTCACCTAGTCACCTCTGGCTATGTCGATTTGCCTCACTAAATATACAACATCTGGACTAGTATTTGCCACTGTATTCCTCCTTGGATTAAGTGTTTTATAATCCGCTGTCCTACAGGATCTGTCTTCTGTGAAGGCCAAGCTGTCAATGTAAATAAGTGTATAAAAAGATCTTCATCCTTGTATCCATCTTTTGATGGTGTCACTAATCTAATGCCCCCAGGGATCAGTTAGTGCCTTTGTTTTAATATTTTGGTAATAGTGGGAAATTTCTAGAGCTCCCACATCACCTTCTTCACCGTAAGTGCCTTCACTTACAGTGAGTGTCACTGTGAGGGGACAGTCAGTGAGGGGATTCTGTCAGTTGCTGGATATACTCATTCCTATTATTAAGTAGAAACTGACAAAATAGCCACAGAAAGTTTTCCCAGGCACTAGGTCCTCTATGAGGCATGGATTTTGACGAAAACTCCATTTACCTAACTGCCTTGATATCCCCACTCTGACTGATAGTACTCAGTAGAATTCTGACTCTGTTACTTTGGGGGAAAATGTTTTTAAAAATCTGTATAGGTCTAGGTATATCACTTTACCCAGTCCAATACTACTTAAGTAAATGGCTACAGGTCTATGAGAATACAAAAAGAAGATCTGAAATATGTATATATAATGGGTCCGCCCCAGGTGTACTGGGCTTTAGAGAGCCCATTAGAGAGAGGAGGGTCTGTGAACTGGCTCTCATTTTAGTTTGAAGAGAGACCATAATTGAAGTTAGCCTATTTTTTTTTTAACAGACCAAGAAGGGTGCCAGGGGGCTCAGTCAGTTAAGCATCCGACTGTGGATTTCAGCTCAGATCATGATCTCACGGCTCGTGAGTTTAAGCCCCTGTGCTGATAGCGTGGAGCCTGCTTAGGAGTCTATCTCCCTCTCTGGATAAATAAACAAATAAACATTTTAAACAGACCAAGAGAAGAATTCTGTGGACTGTTCCTCTTTTTCAGTTCTCAATACTGCAGGAGTCAGTGAAATTCTAGCCATTTTGATTCCTCGGATTATGTTCTATCTGAATAACCATGCCCACCTAGTCAGTAGAAATGAAGGGTCCTTTAAATCAGGTAACTTATTTTACTGGCAGCATCTCCTACCTTTTTTCCTCTTTCCAGGTCCCAGACAACCTCAACAGAACTCTTCAGGCAAGGTGGTGTCCTCCTTATCAATGTAGTTCTTGGTGTTTTGGTAAAGAAAAAGTCTTCTGAGCCTTCTCTTCCTAGATATTTGGATTCCTTCCTCTCCATTACATTAGTCATGTCTGGCATCTCAGGCTTCTTCCCTTTAGTTTTAGCTAACAAACCAAGCTTCTCTCGGCTGCTCATATGAGGGCAGAGTCTCTTCTAAGACCCTCAGATGAATAAATCCAGCCCTTATTTAAGATCATATTTCCCTCTTAGCATCTATTGCAACACAAATCTCCCAGATTTTAAAAGCCTGGGTGGCTCAGTCGGTTCAGTGTCTGACTTCAGCTCAGATCATGATCTCATGGTTTGTGGGTTCGACCCTGCATTGGGGTCTGTGCTGGCAGCTCAGAGCCTAGAGCTTGCTTGCTTCAGATTCTGTGTCTCGGTCTCTCTCTCTCCCCCTCCCCCACTCGTGCTCTGTCTCTCTCTCAAAAACGAAAGCCTTAAAAATCTTTTCACGTGTAAACTTTTCATCTGGGGTCGGAATTTACAATTGACCCTGTTCACTAAAGGGATTGTTGGAGGTCATCAAGAGGACATGATTGCCCATTAACCTTCCAGCTGGACCCAGGAAATTAGAAGCTCCTGTCAACCCTTCCCTTGGTCCTTGGAATATATGCTCTGCCCACTGTTCCCACAGCTGGAGCCATTTTCAAGGACCCAGCCTCTAGAAAGCCATGTGGTGCTGAGATCTTCTGGATGTTACACATGACTGAGCCCTATTAAGCCCTCTTTATAAAGTTTTAAGATTCTGGTGGGCAGGTGTGGAGATTTACTCATCTTGTGGCTACCAAGATAAGCCTTGTATGTTAAGTTTCTTGCTTATTAAAACTGCCATCTACCAATCTGGAGTGGCTTGTCTCTTTCTTCAGTCTCTCCTTTGCCCTCTGTGTACGGCGGAGGGGCAGTTTGCAAACCAATGGGCATTAAGACACTAGTTACAGGAGAAGTCAATAAGCATTGACAAGGACTAGAAATGTCAATTGGCATCCACTTGTCAGGTAAGAAAGCTCACGATCCTCCAATAGATGAAGAACAGCTTCTACTGATACGGAAAGTTCTGTAAAATTTTGGAGTCTGAGGGACTCAAGTGTATCTGAATTCTCCAAAAGACCTCTTTGCATATCTCAATGTGCCACCCTCCTAATAAATTTTAAGTTCCACAAAAGATATTCTGAGGCTGCAAAACTAATCTACGTTTACTTAGGAAATGACAACATCAAATTCTGTACTTGAGAATTACCTACCTAAACCCTGCAGCTCTGATGAAAAAGATTTTTTAGCATCATCCTAGAACCATCCACATCTCTGGTTCTTTGATACTGCCTTAGGTGTGGAATTGACATCCCTGATGCTCTTGTTTTCTCTCTAGCAGAGTTTGAAGAAATTACCTCACTCCATAGTCCTCGGAGATTTCACACTTACCGTAACATGCCGTGACAATCACTACTTGGTCTGTCTTCAATATTTTAATGACTGATGTCATGAATTAATATGTCCTTCTCTAATGATAACCTACTCCTGACTGCCTTAAAATCTAACTGGGTCAAACAACAAATTTCTATTTCTATTATTTGAGGTCTGTTGCTTATAAAGTCCTTGGGTGCCAGGTACTATATTGGTTCACTATAACAGAAAGCACTCGGGTATTTTAAACAGCATGGAGTTTTATATAGAGAATTGGATGTTTACAAAATTATTATGAGGGTTAGAGGAGTTCTCTGTGGTACACTTTTAGAAATTACTTCCAGGAAAATAATGCTGAACTGGGCGATGAGTAGACTTCTACCCTGCCACAATCAGATTGCCTCAGACACAACTTCTACTTCAAGATTTTACCATCTTGCTGTGATCAAAGATCAGGAAGATACTCCCACAATCATTTATTCAGTGAATATTTGTGAAATGTCTGCTAGGAAGAGATTCTTCCCTGGGGATCACTGGACAGCTAGTATGCAGAAGAAGATATGAAACTGTGGTATAATAGGACTCCCAAAAAAGAATTTGGGGTATATATTTAGGAAAGAAAAGCATGAGAAAAGCACTGAACACAAACTTTCCACAATGTGTAATTTGGGGAGGAGGAGTTCTTATTCTGATTACCTGGTTTACATGGCAGAAAAATGAGTGATAAACCATTAACTGGGAATGCTTATATCTCTTAAATGAATATAATCACATCAATTTGTTTCATAGCGACATTTTACTTTTTCATAGATATTGCTAGAAAAATTATTAGATTAGACAAAATGGTAAATAGAAGAAAACAGTGGAGATTTTTCATTTTTACTACATCATAGGCATTTACCCAAGCTCTCAATTTATTTTATTACTCGTTCGTAGAAAATGAATATAAACAAATATTGCGCATAAAAGCTGGGACTCTAAAACCAAAATGAAGAATTAATTTAACTGTATAATTTCAGTAAAAGAAAATCATAGCAGTCAGAAACAAGTTTAAAAACTCACAATATTCTTTTCTATAAAAGCCAAGTAATTGAGATTAAACGGCATGATATATCTTTTTTTTAAATTTTTTAACATTTATTTATTATTGAGAGACAGAAAGAGACAGAGCATGAGCAGTGGAGGGGCAGAGAGCTGGGGAGACACAGAATCCAAAGCAGGCTCCAGGCTCTGAGCAGTCAGCACAGAGCCCAACACAGGGCTCAAACCCATGAACTGTGAGATGGTGCCCTGAACAGAAGTCGGATGCTTAACCGACTGAGCCACCAGGCACCCCCAGCATGATATATCTTAAGAGCAGTTCTCCCACATGCAGACCCTGCATCAAGAATTTGACAGTAAGTAGTTTATTTGTGACGAGATCTTCAGAAGCACCAGCATAGGAGAAGGTAAATGAAATCAAGAAGGGAAGGAATCAAGGGTGTGCTAATAAAACAGTTACTGCTCTTGACACTTTGGCTTTGATTATATTGGGGGAAACTCTGGGAGAAAGTGTAAAGCGAATTATCGCATACAAGGAAGCTGAGGGATTTTTTCCTTAGACTCTCAACACCATTGATGAAAGCTGCTTCTAGGGGCATTGCTGCCCAGAACTTCCAGCCTCAGCAGACCGAGCACATGAGAGAGACCATGCCTACTGCAGAGTCACAGGGGCTTACCATAGGAAGCCAGAAAGGTGTCCAGGATCTGCTACCCTGTGTGTGTGTGTGTGTGTGTGTGTGTGTGTGTGTGTGTGTGTGTGTTAATTATCTGAAGAGGTACTTCAATTACTTACTTTCTTTTGACAGTGAAGACTTTACCTCCAGCAGAAAGTCTTAAAGGACATGTTATTTTGATGCTCTCAATGAAAAGACCTATTGGAGCACACTAAGCTCCAATAGATGGAACATTAAATAGATGCTCAGGGAGAGCACAACTAAGTGGTTCATTTTATTTAATTCACTGTGTCAATTCTAAGTGTCCTAGGATTTTCTAAGTTATTCCTCTTTAAAAACGTTTCCAGTGTCTGTCCCCAAATATCAGTGTTTCTCCTCAGTTAAATACACCGCTGGTCAGTGTCAAGAAATGGCTGTGAAAAAATAGAAAGCTGTGTGAATTTAAATTGTTTCTTAGAAAAAAGACACAGAGAGGGAGGGAGACAAAACATAACAGACTCTCAAAGACTAAGAACAAACTGAAGGTGAGGGGGTTGTGGGAGAGGGGACAGTGGATGACGGGCATTGAGGAGGGCACTTGTTGGGATGAGCACTGGGTATTATATGGAAACCAATTTGAAAATAAATTATTTTAAAAAAAGATAATTCAAGAAGAAAAAAGTAAATTGCTTATTAAACACAAAGTAAAATTCACCTAAGATGTCTTTTCCCCTCTTTTTTCCCCTTTATCTCCTTCTGCACTTCTTACGTCTACTATTCCTCTCTACTTTTAAATACCACTTTCTTTAACAATCAAAATAATCATTCTAATGACTTTCTTTAAAAAAAACAAACTATCAAATTGTAATCTTCTGCTAAGATGTCCATCAAGACACATCCTGAGATTTTCCACTTGATTAATAATAACCAACCAATCCTAAAATTGTATTATTTCGGTTGCTACAACATTTTTCCCCTAGATTTTTCCCCCCTTTGGTAAATAAGAAATCAACTACAGTCTCATCTTTGGATTTGAAAATGCCATGAGCATCCATTTGACTTTTTTTTTACACTTTCATCTCACAGTAGAAGTTGATGATGACAGTAAGCAAATATTAAATTTCTTTCCAAGTTGTCTTCTTCCTAGAGGACTCTTTTTAATGAAACTTGACAATCTGGGAAGTTTGTCCTTTGTAATTTTCCTCTTTAGGAAGAGCATGCCAGTGAAATTCAGCAAGGAATAAGTCATAAAAAGCAAAAAGTCATTCTATTGCTAATGAAACTAGAGATATCATTTTTATAACTGAACTACAGGGCTATTAAAATTGCCCAAACCAACCAGAGGATTCTCAGATGCAAGAAAAAAATACATTTCATCTATTTTTAAAAATTGACATATAATCATATATCGTAAAGATGATTTCTCTGGTCCAAGAAAAAAATCATTTACATGGCATTGATCAAAGATGACCTTTCAAAGTTAATTAATCAAGGATCTTGCTTAATACAGTAATTTTCTTAGTAGTGAAATATTATTATATATTTGGCAGTACTATTACGAAGATAATTTGGCAACCTCTTCGCTGAAAATGGCTCCTCTCATAAAAATAAGTACCCAGAGAGATTTTTATGCATACTCTAATTCTATTTTATATGCAAAGAATCACTCTAGAGAAATATATCACTAACTTTTTAGTGTTTAGGTAGGCAATGATGCAGATAAAAAAAAATCTAGCAATGGTGGACATAGTTTGGGGAAGAAAGAAAATAAGAGTGGAAACCCATTTTGTTAGAACCACCATTTGCCTACCTAATATCCATTCTCTCCTTCATTCTTACTCACAATTGTGGGTAGATACTTGACAATCTGGTAACTAAAATCAGCCTTTTTCAGGGGCATCTGGGTGTCTCAGTCAGCTGAGCATCCACTCTTGATATTGGCTCAGGTTGTGATTTAGTGGTGGAGGGGTTGAGCCCCATGTATAGCTCCGTGCACAATGTGGAGCCTGTTTGGGATTCTTTCTCTCCCTCTCTCTCTCTGCCTCTCCCCTGATTGCTCTCTCTCTCTCTCTCTCTCTCTCTCTCAAAAATAAATAAGCTTTAAAAAATAAAAAACAGAATCAGCATTTCTCAGCCTCTCTGTAGCAATGATAGTTTTGTGACACATTTCTGGTCAATGACAGACAAGCCATATTCTGCTAGGAGGTCTAGAAATGCTTTGTATTACTTAGAGAAACAATTCTCCTACTCTTTATTGTTCCTTTCGTATTTATGCCTAGAATACGGTCTACATCTGAAGCAGCTATCCTGAAATCGTAAGTATGAGTGCCACACACCAAGAATAATGGAATAAGCTATAGGAACATTGAGACTACCTCATGCCAAATGTAATCTCTTATTGATTACCATCTTTAGTGTCACTACCAAAAAATTATAGCAAACTCCTTGAATGAGGACAGCTATTCACATGGCAATTATCCTGGGTCCTAAGTCATATTGGTGGAACACAATGTCATGCATAAGAAAATTATGAGCTTCTACAATGGTATTTTCCTCTGATTTTTGTGCAGAATGTTATAAAATCCATTATCCAATAAATAAATTAGAATCCGTTAATATAAAATGAAAATGCCTCCCAGCGGACACCCAAGGTGCATTTGCTATACTGCCAAAGAAATGAAGAGACACCCCAATGAAGCACCTTAAGTGGTCATGACTTCTCTTCCTTCCAACCTTTTTCATAAAATGCTCCTTCAACTAATTATGCTACTCTTTCTCCATACGTACATGACAACCATCTGGATCTCAGCGGCTCTGAGAAGCTATCCTTATGGTAATAATACAGGCACTTCTCGGAAGTCCTCGGGATGTTGATCATGGGTGATGACAGCTAATGGGGAAGAGCTGTACTTTCCAAATAGTCAGATGGTCTGGTTTTCTCAGCCAAATTGGAATCAACAATTCTTAATGCATTTGGACAACCTCCTTTAAGCTTATTTAAAACTTCCCTTGTTTATTTTGCCAATTGGGCAAAAATGATGCTCACAAACTATGTTACAATTTACAAACAAAAAGTTGATAATTTACAGGTAGACACATCTCTTTTGCACCATTAGATCAGCCTTACTCAAATGATAAGACCCATATATCCATAGTCTGTCAAATTGTCAAATATATGTGGTTGTTTGTTAACTTGATGTGAAATAATTAATGCAAGCAAAATAATAAACCTCTTAGGAAATATTTGAATCGTTTTATCTGTGGAGACTTTAACTTGATAATTCTGAAGAAAGAAACTAAAGTTTAAACAGAAGTTTCAGTCAATTCTACAGGGAGCCATGTATTGGGGAAACTTTAAAGTTTTCCTAAACTGGGGTGAGGGATTAGGCTTTACTACTCCATCTACTAGACATTGGATGTGGTCTGCACTGGAGAGGGAAACTACTCTTGCATCAGTCAGTTCCCATCAACTCGGGTAATTCTGAGAGGAGGAAGCAGCTACGATCTATCAACAGCTAACACTCCCAGTAGCTGGAGGAAGGGGTGTCTTGACCTGAAAGAGTACCTGGACAGTGTACCTCCAAAAGCCTTCTCATCAGTTGAAGACTTCTGGGAAGTATTTATATGAAATATAAATCTCATCATCCTCTGTCTCTATACTATATACCCCTCACCCAAAAATCCTCATTGTCAATTTTGTAATCTTGTTTTATCCATGTCCTTGACCATTTGACCAATCTGTAAGTTTCTCTCCTTGAATCACTATAGATTTGTACCTCATGCTGTCTTCCTACTTGGAGTAAATGACTGACTGAAGGCACAACCCAAAGTGCTACTCATTGGAAGGATTTCTTTCA
Organism: Paradoxurus hermaphroditus; assembly: GCA_004024585.1. NCBI lineage: Eukaryota > Metazoa > Chordata > Mammalia > Carnivora > Viverridae > Paradoxurus > Paradoxurus hermaphroditus. Next base: position 11,560 of record PITB01008744.1, on the reverse strand, counting down.
CTACTTTCAGGATCAACCATTCTAACATTATGCAGAAGCTATAAACGCTAGACCTTACTTTTCCACAGCTGTAGGCAGAGGGAGAAGCTACAGAGCAGTGGGAAATAGTACAATGCAAGTCTGAATCACCTGTTTCTACTCCTCTGCCTATTGGAGTTGCTCAGATCCAATCCCTAAACATCATTTCCATTTTACACTGGAATACTCCTATGCCTGTTGAGCTGTATTGGTCCGTCAAACAGATAATCTCTAGTTTAATACAGACATAATCACTTGACTCTGTATTGGTCCAAGAGTTGCTTTTTAATTAGTTGGAGAAAGTACAAAAGAGAGAGAAAGATCAAGAGTTACTCCAAACTTGCAGGAAATGGTGGTAAGGATGATTGGTATCAAATAATAGGAAGAGTCAAAGGAGTTTGGTCAAACGAGGTTGAATGGCAAGCATGGGGATGAGGTTACTCTGAATGCACTCTTCATGGATCTTTGACAGAAGACCTTTCTCTCTAAGAAGTCCATACTTTCAAAAAGCTACACAGGAAACAGTGGTTATCCACAGCACACTAATAACATTTACTGAGACTCACGTACTGGCCCACTATAGGGTGCCCTACGTACTTGATCTCATCAAATGCACGTGACAAACCAGTTTTAATTAATTGCCCAGCAATCACGAAGAAACGGCTGACGTGAATTTGAAACACAGACCTACTAACCCTGAAGTTCACACCGCCCCTACCGTGTCACTTTCCCATTCAGGTTTGCTGACTTCACAAATCCTTCACCTGGGGCTGAAACGCATTTCAATCATAAAAGACATTCGGTATGAATTCTTGTTATCATGCAGTTATCTAGGCAAACCTGGAATGCCTTCCATTTAAGAGAGGCCTGGAGAGCTCATTAAAGTAGATATATGCTGAGTTGGAGAAAATTAAATTTTATCCTTGATTTCTCTAGCTAAGGAAAATTTCAAGGCTCATTGACATGAAAAGCACTGGCGTACGAGCCAGAAAAAAAATGTTCACTGAGATTAGTAACTTGCCCAGCTGTTCTTCTTTATATTCATGGCCTTCAGCTATGTCCACTTATGTCAACTATACAGTTCAGATTAGGTTTGGGAAAAGAGACAAAACTCTTCCAGGCTGAGGAAACATTTGTGTATTGAGAATATTTTCATTCTGATTAATCTACGAAAACTGTACTACTTTTCAGTGTTATGACTTCAATCAGTTCATAACAAAAAACAGTCATTTGAAACTTATTAAATTACATTTCTGTGTAACAAAAAGGATTAGAATTCTTCTTTAAAAACGTATCAGTTTCAGGGGCCCCTGGCTGCTCAGTTGGTTAAGTGTCTGACTTCCGCCTGGGTCATGATCTCACTGCTCCTGAGTTTGAGTCCTGCCTCGGGCTCTGTGCTAACAGCTGGGAGCCTGGAGCCTGTTTCAGACTCTGTGTCTCCCTCTCTTTCTCTGCCTCTCCTCCACTCATGCTCTGTTTTTCTCTCAAAAACAAATAAGCATTTTAAAAAATGTATCAATTCATAGAGTTTTACGGTAAGGGTAATTAATTCCCGTTTTTAGCTAAGATGTTGTATCTGTACGGAGCACATCGTGGTTTTGAAATACTTTCTTCATTTCTGAGCATGAAACTTATTAAAATCACAAGAAATCCCTTTAAATATATTCTATGTTTCTTCTATTATATTGACTAACTGTGATGCATGGCTGGCTGGTCCTCAGGAGCATGAAAATTGTCACCATATCTTAAAGTGTCAGAAAGTGATTTTCTACAATTTCAATTCTTAATGAGGAATCTTCATATGTGTGGGTCCAAAGGCCTATTCAGAGGCTAGGCCCAGTTTCCGCGTATGTGGTGTTGACTAGACAATCAGTTAGAATGACTTGGAGTACAAGAATATTGGGGCCAAAGATCTTTCCACTGGAGACCATTTATACTAGCAAATTCAAGCTGGTAGACTCCACCTCAAACCTATGTTTTATTTGGCTGTCACAGTGTTTTGATTTGAATTTCAATATTTTCATGCTAGCCAGGCCCTCTCCACTTTGACACAATAACTACCACTCAGTATTGTCTTATATCCTGATGCAAATAATGATGCTACTTACTATACTCTAAAAGCAATTGACTTTGTGTAGAAAAATTGACTTCAGGTGTCAAGAACTGTCCATCAAAACTTTACAGATTAATGATATCTAGTTTTGAAAATCATGCAGAAAAACAGCTACTATTGTACATGTTAGCTAAGAGAAAGCTTTTTTTTGGAGAGGAATGTGGTTTGGTTATAATAGCTCTCGAATTTTAAGAATGTATACCTTTGACTCCATAATTTTAAATCTAAAGAATTGTTTTCTAAGGAAATACTCACACAAATATAACTTTATGCACAAAAATGTGCTTGGCTGCATTGCTTGAAGTAGCAAAATCTTGGAAACAACCTAAATGTGCATTTATAGGAGAATAGTTATAGAAATTATGATATAGTCATTATATATTTATATTCATATATCATATATATCAGATATATATGAATATCACGCATATATACAATAAATGGTATGTGTAGTATATGTACTGGATAGGAAAGCTCTCAAGGAATACTGTTAAGTAAAAAAAGCAAGTTTCAGTTGAACATGTATAGCAAGCCCATTTTATAAAAAATAAAAGTGAAAAACATGTATGCACATGTATAAAATTTATGTATGAATTCATACAAATCTAATGATACCAAGGGGAAGGTGAGAGAGTGATTTAGGTAAATTTTAATGTATGTAATTCTAAGTTGTATAAATCATTGATAATTAGAAAAAATTCAAAGACCATTTGTATTATCATAATAATAAAGCCTATGCGGGTAGATGGGTCCTCTGTTTACATAAAGAAAATCCTTGAAGGAATACAACGTTATTCATTGACAACCAATATCTTAACATCTTCTCAGCTTATACTATTGGTCCCTCTGCCTGAAATCATATTCCTTCATAGTCTTTTTTTAAAGAAAATTTCTCCGTAGTTCTTATCATGGTTTATAATTGTATGTTTGTTTGGGAAATGGTGTGTTTTACATTCATCTCCTCATCTAACCTGTAAGCTCAGGAACCATACCTATGTTGCCCACCATTATGTATATGTAACACTAGGAACAATGTCAGGCATATGATAGATACTCAAATAATATTTGTCAAATGAATTAATCGTGAGTGAATTTATTATTTAACTGCCATTATCTGAAACCTTAGATTTTTGTTTAAAAAGTATGATTTTGGGGGTGACTGGATGGTTTAGTCACTTAAGCATCAGACTCTTCATTTCAGCTCAGGTCATAATCTCATGATTTGTGGGTCTGAGCCCCGCATGGGGCTCTATGATGACAGTGTGGAGCCTGTTTGGGATTCTCTCTCTCTCCCTCTCTCTCTGCCCTACCCCCACTCATATGTGCTCTCTCTCCCTCTCCCCTCTCTCTCTAAAGAATAAATAATAAATTAAAAAAACAAAAATAAATAAAATCTGATTGTTTTAAAAAGCCAAATAAAATGGATAAGAGGAAAATCAGATTTTGGAAAAAGGATAGAAAGATAGCCTAATAATTTTAAATAGTTTGCCATTTCATAGGCCTTGATAAACTAACCCTTACAGATATTTATAATTACCTCTGTGTACAGGGTCTTGGCCTTAATTCAATCATTCAAATTTTTCATTAATACTCATATGTTAAGCTTTCAGTCCCTTTCAAAGAAAATCATTCAGGCAGATGTCAATTCAATGTGGTGTTTCTGCTTCAGATCAAAATCAGCTACCTAAGAAGAAAATAAAGGCTTCTCTTTTCCTCAGCTTTTTAAACCATGTGTTCCAGCTCTTATGAGCCTCATTCGCTTTCTCATCCTGTTGGGGCTTTTTTCCACTAATAGCTCAACTCAATCCAAAAGGTGTTTTACTCAGCACATTTCTGCTTTTATTTTCCCAATTTCATCCTTTTTACTGCTGTTTATTTCAAGATTTTATTTATCTATTTTCAAATTGACTTTTTATTGCTGTTTTCATGGCCTTGGTTGTATCTGAGGTCTTAAGATGGTTGTGCCATTAGGCGATAGTTAAATTCTTTGCAATTTTTCTGTTTAATCACAAAAAATCTGGTGCCATTTTGTAATAACTATATCTCATGCACTCAGGGCAGGTCAATGCATGAATTTCTAGCAAGATTACTTGCTTCTTTGGAGGCAGAATCCCTCCTGCTCTTCACATCCACCTCCCAAGTGGAACTTGCCCCTATACCTGGAATATTGAATAATTCTCCTTATTAAAGAGGCTCTATCCCAAGACACTTGTTTTCACAAAATTATCTTTTTGCCAATGCTCTAAGCTATACTGTTCTCTTTAATTTGTTAAAAACATGTTAGTTAAATGGCAAATATTTATTTTCTATTACCTTGTAGGTAAATTATTTGCCAATAGTAATCTTTTCTTTTACAGATTGCTGAACTGATAATGATGGTATCTCATCCTTCCTAAGCTCTTCATAATTTGCAAAATACTTTCATATCTGAATCGTGTCCTAACCTTTCACCTCTGATTCTGGTTTGATAATCAATCACATAAAATTATCATATGAGGGGGGACTGTTATGTGTAAGCATTAAACCAACTCTTTAGAGCCTAGCAAGAATGAGATATTGTCTCCTCACTTTCAAACCCTGAGAAACGTGATGACTGATACATTTGAAACAAAGAGAATTTATTATTGAAATATAGGATACCACAACTTAATGCAATGAAGCAAAGTTGATATTGATATTCAGTGCCAACAATGATCAAGGATAGATTTATATTTGACTGGGATTAATGATAAAGGCTAGAGAAATATGAATCTGACTGATTTGCCTTTTGTCTGTACCCCCAACCATCTTGTTGAATTATGTTTGTGAGTGCTGTCCTTAATTTTTGTCCAATATTCTCCTTCCACTTGAACATACTTCCTAGCTAAGACCATGATAACAGTTCTTAATATTTAACCTTAATATCTCAACCTCAACTCTCTCACTTGGTTATTACTGTGTGTGATGATATAGTACAAGATTGAAATGCTGGTAATATTTTTTCCAGGCGATAATCCTTTTTTTTTTTTTTTTTTTTTTTTTACCCACACTGTTTTTGAGTCATTGCAAAGTGCACAGGCTTGTGCTGGACTCTAGGGTTATAATATTGACATTCTTAAATAATTTACAGTCAATCAGAAGAGTTTGCAATCCAGACATAATTAATTAGAAATTATTTTCATCAATTAAGAAATACACTGGAATTTTTAAATATATTGGAATTTTCCTGTTCAACTTTCTAACAATATTTAGTATGTAAAGGAAACAAATACCATTCTTTGTATGAGATCATAACCTAACCAAGATGCTGGATTAGCCAATTTACTAGGTATGTGGTAAATAAAAACCCAAATAAAAGTATCTGAAGTCTCCGGGTGGCTCTGTCGATTGAGCATCTAACTCTTGATATCAACTCAGGTCATGATCCCAGGGTCATGAGATCGAGCCCTGTGTTGGGCTCCATGTGTGGAGTCTACTTGGGATTCTCTCTCTCTCTCTCTCTCTCTCTTTCTTTCTCTTATACTCTCTCTTTCTCTAAAATAAAATTAAAAAAAAATTTAAAAAGTATCAAATGATGATGATGAAGAAAAAATGAATTCAGGTTAAAGAAAGGCAAAAGTTTATCTGACAGAAAGGTAAAAATACATCATAGATCAACACTGAAAACACACTTAAAAGAAAAATTAATCAGTGCTAGCCACACAAAGAGAAGTTTAATGTTACTGCTTCTCCAATGAAGCAACAGGAATTCTCATTCTTTGCTGGTGGGAATGTAACACAAACTGCAATAAACCAATATGCATATTTCAATCTCTAGCATAGCCATAAAACAGGAAACGAACAAGGAATTATAGTTAAAAAGCCAACATAGAAAAAGGAGGGAATAAAAAGTTAAGGATAGTCCAGAATAAGGGAGTAAAAAAAAAAAAAAAAAAAGAAAACAAATAGCATGTTAAACTAAAAAACTAATCACATAAGTAATTTAAAATATGTACTTTGAGGGTATCTTAAAGGTAGGCTCAGTCAGTGCAGCATGTGACTTCATCTTGCAGTTATGAGTTTAAGCCCCAAGCTGGGTTTGGATATTTCTTAAAAACAAAGAATTTTTATAAAAGATATGTATTTGAAGTAACTTTGGAACGAGTTAAGATGGAGGAGAAGTAGGAGGGCCTGGATTTTCTTGTCCCTCAAACAAGGCTGTATTGAGGTCAGATGACTTGGAACACCCAGGAAATAGTTCCGCAGCACAACAGAAGGATCTCCATGGGTGTCATAGGGAGACAGGGGAAGGTGAAGTACTGAATGTCCCAATTCTTTTTTGCAAACAGCCTTTGGAGCTGAAACTTTGAGGTTTTGGAAGTGTGCAACTTATTCCAGAGTAGAATGTAGTGTGTGCTCCTGGGGAGGAGAGAGTTGGTCCCGCGTGCATAGCATAGTGTAGTGATTTCCAGCGCACACTGGGAGAAAGCAGTCCCTTTTCTGGAGTATTTTGGAAGGAGGGCTTATTGCCCCCTCAAGGACAAAGACGCTGCAGGTGCCAGCCAAAGGCCTTTCATCAGCAGTGGGGAGAGGCTCTACTGGAGTGGAGCAGATCCATACAGTGCCAGGTCCTTTTAGACATCTGGTTTTGAATTCCAGCTAGGCACCAAGAAGAAGGCACAGGAGAGTTGTGACTCAGGGCAAACTGACTGCCCTCGCTATTCTGTGAGGGCTGCCTGAACGGCATGGGTTGAGATCTATAGTCCAAGGAAGGGAGATTGGGGTGACACCACTTTCTCCCTGACATAAAGACAGTGGGACTTCAGTGAAGAACAACACAGTGGCCCCTAGTGGAGGCAGGACATGTTTACACCAAACCCTGCCCCTCCGTGCCTGGCAACTGCTTATTTCCCCTGCAAGACTGACTCTGACACGAGGCAGCCAGTCTGTCCTCCAGACCAGCACAGCTACCAAGCCCAGGTACCAACAGACAACTCTTTTTTTTTTTTCTGCCCTCTTCTTTTTTTCTTTTGGAATGAGGATCATAACTACTTACTTGTTTTTTGTCACATCTTATTTTATATATACATATATATAATTATATATAATTATATATAATTATATGTATAATTTTATATATATATAAATTTTTGATCAGACTCTTTTCTTCTCTTCTTTTTCCATCTTTTCTCTGTTCTTCTGGGTTTTTTCTTCTTTTTTTTCTTTTCTCTTTCTTTAGGATCAGCGTTACAGTTTTTGATCTTCTGTTTGGTTTTCTTTTCTCCCCTTTCCTTTTTCTCTTTTTATGGGATTCCTGCTTCCAAGCCACCCTCACCTTTTCCCCCCAGGTTTACTTCAAGAAACAAATCAAAGCACAATTAATTAAATGTCCAAACACTCCACCACGGCAGGAAAGGAGGAACTCTGCAGAGGCCTGGCCAGTGGGATATAACAACCCAAACACAATAGCAGAGTGCACACATCATGCACCAGAAACATTACCTGGAGTTCCAGGCCTGGACAGTGTATGACCCCTTTTTAATATTGTAGGACTCTCAAGTGTAGGACACATAACACATTTTTAGAATATACAAAATACAGAAACTTAGCCAAAATGACAAAATGGGGGAATTCTTCCTAAAAGAAAGGTTAAGAAGAAATTACAGCCAGGAACTTGCTCAAAATAGACAAAAGCAAAATATCTGAACAAGAATTTAGAACAACAGTCATAAGATTAAAGCTGGGCTTGGAAAAAGCATAGAAGACACCAGAGAAATCCTTTCTGCAGAGATCAAAGACCTAAGAACTAGTTAGGATGAATTTTTAGATGTTATAGCTGAGATGCAAAATAAACTAGATACAGTGACAGGGAGGACTGAAGAAGCAGAGAAGAGAATAGGAGAAACAGAAGATAAAATTATGGAAAATAATGAAGCTGAAAAAAGAGGGAAAGAAATTACTAGATCATGAAAGGAGAATTAGAGAACTAAGTGATTTCAGAAACAAACAATATCCATATTGTAAGATTCCCAGAAGATAGCAAAAAAAGGGGGCAAAGGTCTATCTGAACAAATTGTAACTGAGAACTTCCTAATCTGGGGAAAGAAACAGGAATCCAAGTCTAAGAAGTACAGAGAACTCTCTTCGATAGCAACAAAAACAGGTAGACATCATGACACATCAAAGTGAAACTTGAAATATACAATGATAAAGAGAGAATTCTGAAAACAGCTAGAGACAAAATGTCCTTAACCTACAAGAACAGGCACATAAGGTTAGTAGCAGATCTGTCCACTGAAACTTGGCAGGCCAGAAGGGAGGGCAGGAAATATTTTATGTACTGAATAGGAAAAATATGCAGCCAAGAATCCTTTATCCAGTGATGCCGTCATTCAGAATAGAAGGAGAGATAAATACTCTCCCACACAAACAAAAAATAAAGGAGTTCATGACTACACCAGCTCTGCAAGAAATTCTAGGGGGACTCTGTAAGTGGAAATCAGCAAAGGCTACAAAGGGCCAGAGAATATCACATGAAATCTACAAATCCAATGGCACTAAATTCATATCTAGCAATAAGCACTCTGAATGTAAACAGACTAAATGCCCCAACCAAAAGACATAGGTTAGCAGAATGGATAAGAAAACAAGACCCATCTATATGCTGCTTATAAAAGACTCATTTTATACCTAAGGACACCTGCAGATTGAAACAAAGGAGATGGAGAACCATCTATCATGCTAATAGACATTAAAAGAAAGCCAGCTTAGCCATACTTTTATCAGACAAACTAGACTTCAAAACAAAGACTGTAACAAGAGCTGAAGAAGGGCATATTATCATAATTAAGGGTCTATCCATCAAGAAGAGCTAACAATTGTAAATATTTATGACCTCAACTTGAAGCACCCAAATATATAAATCAATTAATTATAAACATAGGCAAACTCATTGACAATAACATCATTATTGTAGGAGACTTTAATACTCCATATACAGCAATGGATAGGTCATCTAAGCACAAGATCAACAAGGAAACAAATGCTCTGAATGACACACTGGACCAGATGGACTTAACAGATATATTCAACATTTCATCCTAAAGCATTCTTAAGTGTACATGGAACATTCTTCAGAAGATATCACACATTACAAATCAGCCTTCAACAGCTACAAAAAGATTGAGATCATACCATGCATATTTTCAGATCACAACTTTATGAAACCTGAAATCCGCCACAAGAAAAAACTTGGAAAGCCCTCAAATACATGGAGGTTAAAGAACACCTTACTAAAGAATGAACGGGTTAACTAGGAAATTAAAGGAGAAATTTAAAAATACATGAAAGCATATGGAAAGGAAAACACGATAGCCCTAACTCTTTGAGATGCAGCAAAGGTAGTCCTAAAGAGGAAAATACATTGCAATTCAGGCCTATCTCAAGAAGCAAGAAAGGTCCCAAATACATACGTAACCTTACATCTAAAGGACCTAGAAAAGGAGCAGCAAATGAAGCCCAAAGCCAGAAGAGAAGAGAAATAAAGATTAGAACAGAAATAAACAATATAGAATCCATAAAAAATAGAACAGATTCAATGAAACTAAGTTGGTTTTTCAAAATAATAAACAAAACTGATAAACCTCCAGCCAGACTTCTCAAAAAGAAAAGAGAGAAGACCCAAAAAAGTAAAATCATGAATGAAGGGGAAGAGATCACAACCAACATCAAAGAAATACAAACAATTATAAGAGAACACTATGAAAAATTATATACCAACAAACTGGACAATCTGGAAAAATGAACAAATTCAAATTCTACACACTTGCACACTACCAAACTCAAATAGGAAGCAATAGAACAGGCCCATAACCAGCAAAAAAAATTAATTCGGTTATCAAAAATCTCCCAACAAATAAAAGTCCTGGGCCAGATAGCTTCCCAGGAGAATTCTAGCAGACATTTATAGAAGAGTTAATACCTATTCTCCTCAAACTGTTCCAAAACATAGAAACAGAAGGAAAGCTTCCAAATTCATTCTATTAAACCAATATTACCTTGATTTCAAAACCAGACAAAGACCACACTAAAAAGGAGAATTACAGGCTAATCCCTGATGAACCTGAATGCAAAATTTCTCAACAAGATACCAGCAAATCAAATTCAACAGTACATAGAAAGAATTATTCACCATGGTCAAGTGGGATTTACTTCTGGGTTGCAGGGCTGGTTCGATATTTGCAAATCAATCGATGTGATACACCACATTAATAAAAGAAAGGATAAGAATCATATGATCCTTTCAATACACAGAGAAAAACATTTGACAAAATATAGCATCCTTTTTTTTTGCTCTTTTATTTTTATTTATTTTTTTATTTAAATTCAAGTTAGTCAATATATAGTGTAATAATGATTTCAGGAATAGAATTTAGTGTTTCATCACTTACGTATATCACCCAGTGCTCATCTCAACAAGTGCCCTCCTTAATGGCCATCATTCATTTAACCCACCCCATCATCCAGCACCCCTCCAACAACCCTTAGTTTATTCTTTATATTCAAGCATCCTTTCTTGAAAAACAAAACCCTCAATAAAGTAGGAATAGAAGGAACATACCTTAATATGATAAAAGCCATTTATAAATGGTACACAGCTAAATCATCCTCAGTGGGGAAAAACAGAACTTTCCCCCCAAGGTCAGGAACACAACAGGGATGTTCACTCTCACCACTGCTGTTCAACATAGTACTGGAAGTCTTGGCCTCAGCAATCAGACAATAAAAAGACACAAAAGCATCCAAATTGGCAAGAAAGAAGTCAAACTTTCACTCTTCGCAGACAACATGATACTCTGTGTGGAAAACCCAAAAGACTCCACCAAAAGACCGCTAGAACTGGTCCACAATTTCAGCAAAGTCACAGGATATATCACTGTACAGAAATTGGTTGCCTTTCTATACAACAATAATGAAGCAACAGAAAGAGATAACAAGCAATAGATCCCATTTACAATTACACCAAAAATCACAAAATACCTAGGAATAAACCTAACAAAAAGGTAAAAGATCTGTACATTGAAAACTATAGAAGGCTTATGAAGGATATTGAAGAATAAACAAAGAAATGGAAAAACATTCCTTGCTCATGGATTGAAAGAACATATATTATTTAAATGTCTATCCTATCCAAAGCAATCTACATATTTAATGCAATCCCTATCAAAATAACACCAGCATTCTTCAGAAAGCCAGAACAGGGGTGCCTAGGTGTGGCTCAGTTGGTTAAGTGGCCGACTTTGGCTCAGGTCATGATCTCACAGTCTGTGAGTTCGAGCCCCGTGTCAGGCTCTGTGCTGACGGCTCGGAGCCTGGAGCCTACTTCATATTCTTTATCTCCCTCTCTCTCTGCCCTTCCCCTGCTCATACTCTGTCTCTATGTCTCTCAAAAATAAATTAACGTTAAAAAAA
>PITB01008743.1:0-71573 GCA_004024585.1 Paradoxurus hermaphroditus | reverse complement strand
GCCAAAAAAGGAAGATTAATCACTTCTAAATGAAGGTTAGGTGGCAGCTTCTCCACTGCACAGTTAAATGGATTGTAAAATACAGAAATGCCCTTTGCACTTGCATAGAGGTTTTTAAAAATTAAATTTTAATTCCAGCGTAGTTGGTATACAATGTTATATAGTTTCAGGTGTACAATGTAGTGATTCAGTAGTTCTGTATATTACTCAATGCGCATCAAGATAAGTGTATTCTTGTCATCTTCACCTATTTTACTTATCCCCTACACACCTCCCTTCTGATAACTATCAGTTTGTTCTCTATAATTAAGTCTGTTTCTTGGTTAGTCTTTTTTTTTTTTTTTCTGTGCAGTTTGTTTTGTTTCTTAAATATCACCTATGAGTGAAATCATATGGTATTTGTCTTTCTTCAGATTGGCTTATTTTTCTCACTAGCTTCATCCATGTTACTGTAAATGGCAAGATTTCATTGTTTGTTATGTCTGAGTAATAGTCCATTGTGTATATATATACCACTTCTTTATCCGTTCATCAGCGGATGGACACTTTGGCTGTTTCCATCATATGGCTGCTGTACATAAGGCTGCTGTAAACATAGGGGTGCATATCTCCATTCAAATTAGGGTTTTTGTATTATTTGGGCCACTAGTGCCATTGCTAAATCATAGGGTAGTTCTATTTTTAACTTTTTGAGGGATCTTCACTGTTTTCTACAGTGGCTGCACCATTGCATTCACACTAACAATGCAGGAGGGTTCCTATTTCTCCATATTCTTGCCAACCTTGTTTCTTATATTTGTTTTTGTTTTTCATTTTGTTTTGAGAGAGAGAGAGAGAGAGAGGGCACACCAGCAGAGGAGAGGAGCAGAGGGAGAGAGAGAATCTCAAACAGACTCCACCCTCAGTGTGGAGCCTGACGCGCTGCTTAATCCTACAACCCTGGGATGGTGACCTGAGCCGAAATCAAGAGTCAGATGCTCAACCAAATGAACCACCCAGCTGCCTCTCATGTGTTTTTTATTTTAGCCATTCTGTCAGATGTGAGGTCATATCTCATTGTAGTTTTGATTTGCATTTCCCTGATGATGAGTGATGTTGAGCATCTTTTCATGTGTCTGTTGGCCATTTGTTGTCTTCTTTGGAAAAATGTATTTTCATGTCTTCTTCTTATTTTTAAATTGGATTATTTGGTTTTAGTGCATTGAGTTGTATAAGTTCTTTATATATTTTGGATACTACCCTTTATCAGCTATGTTATTTGCAAATATCATCTCCCATTCAGTAGGTTGCCATTTCATTTTGTTGATTGTTTCCTTTGAAGTGCAGAAGCTTTTTATTTTGTCGTAGTCCTAATAGTTTTTGTTTTATTTCCCTTCATTAAGGAAAAATGTGCATATGCTATTTGCAAAAACATTTAGGTCTTTAATCCATTTTGAATATATTTTTGTGCATGATGTGTGAAAGTGGAGCAGTTTAATTCTTTTGCATGTAGCTGGCCAGTTTTCCAAATACCATTTGTTGAAAAGACTATCTTTTTCCCATTGGATATTCTTTCCTGCTTTATCAAAGATAATTGACCATATAGTTGTGGGTACATTTCTAGATTTTCTGTTCTGTTCAATTGATCTATGTGTCTATTTTTGTGCCAGTACCATACTGTTTCGATTATGACAGCTTTGTACCATAATTTGAAATGTGGAATTGTGATACCTTCAGCTTTGGTTTTCTTTCTCAAGATAACTATGGCTATTAAGGGTCTTTTTTGGCTCCATTCAAATTCTGGGATTGTTTGTTCTAGTTCTGTGACAAATGCTGTTGATATTTTGATAGGGATTGCATTAAATGCGTAGATTGCTTTGAGTAGTGTGGACATTTTTAACAATATTTGTTCTTCCAATTCATTAGTATGGAATGTCTCCAATTTTTCTCATCAGTGTTTTGTAGTTTTCAGAGAACAAGTCTTCTACATCTTGGGTTAAGTTTATTCCTAGGTATTTTATTATTTTTGGTGCAGTTGCTAATGACATTGTTTTCTTAATTTCTTTTTCTGCTGCTTCATTATTAGTATATAGAAATGCAATGGATTTATGTGTATCAATTTTGTATCCTGGGAACTTACTGAATTAATTTATCATTTCTAGTAGTTTTTCGGTAGAGTTTTTCAGGTTTTCTATATATCATATCATGCGTGTCATCTGCAACTAGGGTTAATATTACTTCTTCCTTACCAATTTGGATGCCTTTTATTTCTTTTTCTTGTCCGATTGCTGTGGCTAGGACTTTCAGTACTATATTGAATAAAAGTGATGAGAGTTGACTTCTTTGTTTTGTTCCTGACCTTAGGGGGAAATTCTCAGTTTTTCACCATTGAGTATGATGTTCTGCTGGAGTCCAGCTCCGGGGAGTCCGGGAGTCCCCAAAGGTTGAACGGTGTCGGCACGATGAACGACTCGAGAGAACTGCGTGGTTTCTGCAAACAGGTAGGCGCGTTTCTTTTTGCCCTGCTGATCTCAGTATTTTTATTTGAAGGCAGTAAATGACATTACATCCAAGAGTGGCATTATATCAGTGAGCATAGTTTGATATCTTTAGCAACAATGTGTTTGGATCAGCAAAGGGCAATTTCCTCAGTTTCCCATGTTGTTTCACATCATTCTTTTCTAGACCGTAAAGGAAACAATTCTTATCTTAGCTATTTTGCGATTCTGGTCCCAAGTTAATTAACATATGCTGTCTTTGTAGTAGGATTAGGTAAATTTGTGACAGGGGGAGAGAACAGGATGTTTATGAAGCAAGGGGGTTGTTACCACAAGTCTCAGTAAACAGAGAGAGCATACATTGTCATCTTAATACTTATGTTAGTCGTCTATAGAAAGGTTAAGAGTCATTCTGTTTAGCTTCCTAAACTACAATGCGGAGGTGTAAAGACATAATTCCTAAGGCTTGTCTAAGTTCCTTTGCTTATGAATGAGTGAATCTGAAGGAGCCTGCCCAGAGACAAGCAGATAGCTAAAGGCCTGATCAACTCTCGACATTTCTTGCAAACAATAGTGTTGGGAGTAAGCCAGGCAGCAAACTGCCAGGTACGAGAGGTATTAAGCCTTCCTGCTCATCTCAAGGCCATAAATTCTCAATTATTAGAGCTTTAAAACTCTTATCTCATTCTGTGTCTGGTCCCTATGACTACACAACAAAGAATGCTTATTTCTTTGAAATAATGTATGTTTAGAAAATCGCAGATGCTATGAAACAAAGCCTGTTTTTTGAAGGTTAGCTTGTTTTTTCTGCTACTATAAAAGACATGGTTTTGCTTTAGCAAAACGCTCACAATAGACTGATATCTGAGTCCTCTGTCTTTTGTTTAATCCTGAGCCTTCCAACCCTCACCCTGTAGGAGACCGAGTCTAGTCCGGACAAGTGAATTTACATAATAGGGGCCTAACGTTTACATAAGTTACACTAATATTTAGCCAGCTCACAACTGCTATCAATTTGTGTAACCTATCCCTAAGATACAACTTTAAGATTACTTCTGACCAGGCTACTCTCAGTCAGATGTAATCCATCAAAGCATCACACTTTAGGTCCTTCCTTTTTATTTAAATGCCATAAAACTAAAAAGCATTACTTCCCTTGAGGCCAACGAGGGCAATTCAAGAAATCCAGGCCTGGAAGGTTATTTAGAAGGAGGTAAGATTGGGTGCCATTTGATTGGCAGGAGTCTTTGCTGCGTCTGCCTTCTCACACAGGGAAGCATCTTAACCTATGCGTCCAAGATGGCTCCCAACAATGTTTACTGCGGGTTTGTCATATGTGGTCTTTATTATGTTGAGGTATATTGCCTCTAAATATACTTTGTTGAGGACTTTTATCATGAATGGATGTTGTAATTTGTCAAATACTTTTTCTGTGTCTCTTGCAATGATAATATAGTTTTTATCTTTTCTCTTGTTGATGTGATGTATCATGTTGATTGATTTGTGAATATTGAACTACCCTTGCATACTGGGAGTAAATCCCACTTGATTGTAGTTAATGACTTTTTAAATGTATTGTTGGATTCTGTTTGTCAGTACTGTATAAAGGATTTCTGATATATGTTCACCAGAGTTATCACCCTGTAGTTCTTTTTTTTTTTTTTTTTTTTTTTTTTTTTTTTTTTTTTTTTTTTTTTTTAGTGGTGTCTTTATCTATTTTGGTATTAGGCTAATGCTGGCCTGATGGAAAGTTTGAAAGTTTTCCTTGCTCTTCTATTTTTTGAAATACTTTAAAAATAATAGATATTAATTAGTCTTTAAATGTTTGGTAGAATTCAAACATTTGTTTCACTATGTAACTGTTTAGTTCTGAACTTTTATTTGTTAGGAGTTTTTTGATTACTCCTTCAATTTCATTGCTAGCAATTGGTCTGTTCAAATTTTCTATTCCTTCCTGCTTTGGTTTTGGTAAGTCACACTTTTCTAGGAATTTATCCATTTCTTCTAGGTTATCAAATTTGTTGGCATATAGTTTTTCATAATATTCTCTTATAATTCTTTGCATTTCTGTGGTGTTGTTTGTTATTTTTCCTCTTTTATTTCCTTGTAGTTTTTACCATGATTTATAATTATATATTTATACAATAAGAAACAATTTTTGTTCGAGTCCTCCTTTTTTTCTAATGTTTATTTATTTTTGAAGGAGAGAGAGAGACAGAGTGTGAGCAGGGAAGGGGCAGAGAGAGAGGGAAACACAGAATCTAAAGCAAGATCCAGACTCTGAGCTGTCTGCACAGAGCCTGACATGGGGCTCGAACTCATGAGTTATGAGATCATGACCTGAACTAAAGTCAGACGCTTAACTGACTGAGCCACCTAGATGCCCCCTGAGCCCTCTCTCTTTTTGATGAGTCTAGCTAACGCTTTATAAATTTGATTTTTTTTTTTAAAGAACCAGCTCCTGGTTTCATTTATCTTTTTTTCTTTTAAAAATAAATCTATATCATTTATTTCTACTCTGATCCTTCTTTCTACTGTTTTTAGATTTTCTTTGCTCTTTTTCTAGCTCCCTTAGGTGTAAAGTTAGGTTTTTCATTTGAGATTTTTCATGCTTCCTGAGGTAGGACTGCATTACTATAAATTTTCTTTCTAGAACCACGTTTGCTGCTACCCAAAGATTTTGGACCATTGTATTTTCATTTCCATTTGTCTCTATTTATTTTTTTAAATTTCCATTTGATTTCTTGGTTGACCCATTCATTGCTTAGTAGCATGGTTTTCTTTTTCAAGTTTATTTATTTGAGAGTGGGGAGAGACAAAGAGGGAGGGAGAGAGAAAATCCCAAGCAAGCTCCATGATGTCAGCACAGGACATGACATAGGGCTTGAGCTGAGCCTAAATCAAGAGTCAGACACTTAACCAACTGGGGCACCCAGACCCCCCTAATAGCGTATTTTTAACCTCCATGTATTTGTGGTCTTCCCTGATTTTGTCTTGTGGTTGACTTCTAGTTTCATAGTGTTGTGATCAGAAAAGATGCATGGTGACTTTGATCTGTTTGAATTTGTTAAGACAGATTTGTGGCCTAATATGTAATCTATTCTGGAGAATGTTCCATATGCACTTGAAAAGAATGTATATTCTGCTGTTTTAGGTGAAATTTACTGAACATATCTGTTAAATCAATATGGTTGAATCTGTCATTCATAGCCGCTGTTTCATTTAAGATTTTCTGTTTGGATGATGTGACCATTGATGTACGTGGAGTGTTAAAATTCCCTACTATTGTCGTATTGTAGTGATTAATTCCTTTATGTTTGTTATTAACTTTTTATGTATTTGGCTGTTCCCATATTTATGTACATAAATATTTATAATTGTTTTATCTTCTTGTGGTTTTGTCTGCATTATGATTACATAGTGCCCTTTTTTGTCTTGTTACAATCTTTGCTTAAAGTCCACTTTATCTCATATAAGTATTTGTACAACACCTTTCTTTTCATATCCATTGCATGATAATGTTCCTCCATCTCCTCACTTTCAATATGCATGTGTCTTTAGGTCTGAAATAAGTTTGTTTTAAGCAGCATATAAATGTGTCTTTTTTTAAAAAATCCATTCTGTCACCCTATGTCTTTGTTTTTATTTTATTGTATTTTATTTAAATATTTATTTATTTTGAGGGTGAGGGGAGAGAATCCCAAGCAGGCCCTGCACTGTCAGTGCAGAGCCTGATATAGGGCTCAAACTCATAAACTGTGAGATCATGACCTGAGCCAAAAACAAGAGTCAGACACTTAGCTGGCTGAGCCACCCAGGTCCTCCTGTCCTGTTTTTAATGTTTGTTTATTAATTTTGAGAAAGAGAGAATACACGTGCATGTGTGTGCATTCAAGTGGGAGAGGGGAAGAGAGAGAGGAGAGAGAATCCTAAGCAGGCTCCATGATGTCAGTATAGGGCCCAGTCTCACCGCTGTAAGATCAAGACCTGACCCAAAATCAAGAGTCAGATACTACACTAACTGAGCCACCCAGGAGCCCTATCCTTTGTCTTTTATTGGAAAATTTAGTCCAATTATATTCAAAGTAATTATTTTTTTAAACGTTTATTTATTTCTGAGAGACATAGAGACAAAGTGTGAGCAGGGGAAGGGCAGAGAGAGAGGGAGACACAGAATCTGAAGCAGGCTCCAGGCTCTGATGAGCCGTCAGCACAGAGCCCGACGTGGGGCTCGAACTCACAGACTGTGAGATCTGACCTGAGCTGAAGTCGGCCGCTTAACCGACTGAGCCACCCAGCTGCCCCTCAAAGTAATTATTGACAGGTATGTTTTTATTGCCATTTTTGTAACTTATTTTATGGTCGTTTTGGTAGTTCTTCTCTGTTCCTTTCATCTCTCTCTCTTTTCTCATGCTAAGTTGGCTTTCTTTAATGATATATCTTGATGACTTTCTCTTTATTTTCTGCATATGTATTACTAGTCTTTAATTAGTGGTTACCATCACTTTTGTATATAACATCTTCTACATATAGCAGTCTATATATATTTTTTTTAATTTAAATTTTAGTTAGCATACAGTGCAATATTAATTTCAGGAATAGAATTCAGTGATTCATCACTTACATACAACAGCCAGTGCTCATCATAACAAGTTCCCTCCTTAATACCCATCGCCCATCTAGCCCATTCCTCACCCACCTTCCTCCATCACCCCTCAGTTTGTTCTCTATTGTTAAGAGACTTTTGTAGTTCATTTCCCTCTCTTCTCTTTTTCCTCACTTTCCATATGTTCATTTGATTTGTTTCTTAAATTCTACATATGAGTGAAATCATATGGCATTTGTCTTTCTCAGACTGATTTGTTTCACTTAGCATAATATACTCTAGTTCCATCCATGTCATTGAAAATGGCAAGGTTTCATTCTTTTTGATGGCTGAGCAATATTCCATTGTATACACATACCACATCTTCATCCATCCATCAGTTGATGGCCATTTGATTCTTGCAGGGCTGTTTTAGTCGTTCACAGATGCCTTTAATTTTTGTCTGTCTGGGAAACTCTTTATGTCTCCTTCTATTCTGAATGATTGCCTTGTCAAATAGAGTATTCTTGGCTATACATTTTTCCCATTCAGCACTTTGAACATATCACGTTATTCCCTTTTGATCTGCCAAGTTTCTGTTTAGAAGTCTCCAGCTAGCCTTATCAATTTTCCTTTATAAGTTAAGAACTTCTTTTGCTAGTTTTAAGATGTTTTCTTAACATCTTAATGATGTTAAGATGATCTTAAGATCATTGTGTTTTGCTAATTTAATTACAATATGTCCTTTTGTTGGCCTGCTTTGTTGATTTTGATAGGAGTTCTCTGTGCCTCCTGGATCTGAATGTCTATTTCCTTCTTCAGATTAGGGAAATTTTCAGCTATTATTTCTTCAAATAAATTTTCTGCCCCCTTTATCTCTCTTCTTCTGGCATTCCTATAATATGAATGTTCTTACATTCAATGGAGTTACTGATTTCCCTAAATCTATTCTCGTGTTGCATAAATCTTACTCTCTTTTGTTCAACTTCATTAATTTCCATTATTATGTCTTCTATGTCACTAATTTGTTCCCCTGCTTCTTTTAGCTTGTTTGTTGCATCAAGCCTGCACTCTTCATTTCTGTGTCATTCTTTTTTAACCCATTTATCTCTGTGGTAAAGGTCTCCTGATGTTTTCTATTCTTTTCTTAAGCCCAGTGAGTATCCTTATGTGATTGTTACTTTTCATTCTCCATTAGGCATGTTACTTATATCTTGAGTTTCACTTAGATCTCTGGCCACGGCCTTATTCTCTTATAAATTCCTCCATGTTGGCATTTTCTGCAAGTCTCTGCCTTCTCTGTGGCAGGAAAGCCAGCTGTATTTCCTGCTTCTAAAAGTAATGGCCTTCAGAAGAGGAGTCATGTAGTACACCGGCCCAGAATTTCAGGGAGTTTCTCTGGTATGTTTTGGGTGTGCTCTGCTGTTGTGCTTTGGATGCTCAGTCCTTTAGGCCAGTCATCTGCAGAAGCTCTCTTTGCCTGCAGTGGGCAGTGTTTGTTCCCTGGTCAGATGTGGTGCGTTTAAACTAAGGCTTAACTTAAGTGGTCTGCTTTTTAAATCAGACCTGATACCACTTCTAGAACCACTACTAGAACTGAAGCCAAGCAGAGCTCTCTGGCCAGGAGACATGGTGTGGGCAGAGGTTTGTGCTGGTCTTCTGGGGGAGAGACCCAGTGTGCTGGGACTGATGGAAGATTGACTGAGAAAGGCAGTCACACCAGAGTGCAGGGGGATGGAGTTTGGTGTAGGCAAGTTTGGCAGCCTGTGTCCATGCTGTGGTACTTCCAACAAGTGGCTCTGTGTTTATGCTGAGGGGCTGGGGAGGGAAATGGAGTCATCCAGCTCTTTTTTCCTCCAGAGGCATCTCCATGAACACTACCTCTTTAGAGCCATGCTCCAAGAAGAGCGAATAGTCTCCCCACTTTGCGCCCAAGTGTTCTTCTGATTGCTGTTTCCTCACTGTTTGACCCTGAGTTGTTTGCCTGCATTCTCTCCAGAGCAGGTCTATCTCCAGGCTGTATTCTAGCTAAGCCCTCTCACCTTTAAAACTCCAGGCTTTAAGCTCCACTGGTTATAAGAACTCATGAAATTCAACTCCTCTTGTTTTCTAAGCCGATAGCTTTGGGGAAATGTTCTCCTTGTGCATTCCCCTGTGTGCTCCTCTCTCTCTCTCTCTGTCTCTCTCTCTGTCTCTCCATCTCTCTCTTACCTTACTCTGTGACCATGTCTCCCTCCCTTATGCAGCCCCAAGATCCATTTCCCCCTTGAACCAGGGCTCCACAATTCCTACCTTCTTTCATGTGGCTTCTTCTCTACCTTTAACTGTGGGATTTCTCTGTCTTCAGGCTGATTTTTTGGATACTGAGGATGATTTGATAGTTATCCCTTTGTGTTCATGGATGGATGCAAGGCTAGGGTCCGCTTACTCCACCACCATCCTCCCCAAGTCTCTCTCATACAGTTTGATTTTTAACTTTTGTGAAGGGACGCTGTACTCTTTTTTACATTGGTGCAGCAATTTATATTTCCACCAACAGTGCACAAGTGTTCCCTCTTCTCTACATCCTTGCCAGCACTTGTTATTTCTTCTTCTTCTTCTTTTTTTTTTTATAAGAGCCATCCTAACAGGTATGAGCTGATAGCTCATTGTAGTTTTGATCCTCATTTTCACTGGATCTCAGCCTCACACTGCAGGAATATAACCTTGAATGGTTTGAGAAGGAAGAGAGAAAAGGATAAAGAAGTAGATGAGGGGGGCTGTACAGAGCAAGGAGAGCATTGAGGATCAGGAATTAATGATCCAGCACCCACAAGACTTGAACTTCAGTGGTTCCTGAGAAAACAGGGAAGGGAGGCATGTTAGGATTGACCCTGCGCATAAAAAGCGAGGAGGCTGGTTAGTCCCCATGCTCTGTTTCTCTGGCAACTTCTAGGATAGCTGCCTCTCCAGCTTCTTGCATTTGTAGTGGTAAAGTACTACGAAGAGTGTGTGCTCCCTTAATCTATTCCTTAGTAGAAGCAAAGCTGTGTATTGTCACAAAACACAAATGTGAAAAACAGTATCTTTTTAAAAATGTAATGTAATTGTAATTCACCAATACCTTCTTAAGGGGAGAAGTTTCTTCCTTTCTTTGCCATGGAACTGATTTATATTAAAGAAAGAATAATCATTTGTGTATAGTACTAACTAAGGCTCTTTCCGTCCTACATTTACATCCATGAAGGTCCTTGTTACTTCTCACACTCCTGTACCCCTCACCATTTCACCCTGCCCAAGCTTTCTCAGGACTCTGCGGTTGCCTCCTTTTCCTGACAGACCTATCCATGGATCCAGGCAAGGACTTTTCAAACCAGACCCACCTGTGGTATTTCTAACTTGAGGCCCCAGAACCAGATAACGCTGTGCCTGTGCAGAAGCCTGTCTGAGAAGCCACTAGGTCTGAAAAAGACTTTCCTGTTCCCTCACAATGTCATTCAAGATGAGGCTTTCCAGAGGAAAGGCATTTGCATTTTACAGCACGGCAAGGGATCCTTTCTAGGCGCTGACTTCTGCTCAGAAATGCAGGTGTTAACAGTTCTCATTAATTTACAAAATACTCAACGAATGTCAATCATAAGTCAGCCACGCGCTATTTTGGGCAATGAGAACCTACACACTGCCATTAAATAAAAAACACGGCAAGGTTCCAGCCTACTTGAACAATACAGACAGACAATAAACCACTTAAAAACAGACATTTAATATAATGCCAAGGATTGATAAGTATATGATCTAAAACAAAGCCAGGTGACAAGATTAATAGGAATGAAGATTTGCAATTTTAGCATTGTTGGTTTACAAACTCCTCTGGAACTTCCCAGGTGAAATTGGGAACTGGCCCCCATACATGGTGGTGGGCAGGGAGAGTCCTGCCCAGCCTACTCCAGATTGGTAGTTGACAGGTTTAGTAAGCAAAGGAACTTACATATGTGGCTAGTTTTGGGTGACTGCAAAATGAGGAGATCTCAGCACCTGCTCACCAAATCTTAAATGTTTATATAAGGCCTTCACTGGGTTCAATCATATTTACTTTCCAGATGGTCTCAATACCACATTATCTCAAGGTTAAGTATGTATTTGGGGCAACCTCTGGGAACAGAGAAGGCAAGTGGAATGCAGATTCCAAGGACAGGGGCCGAGGGTAAAGAGTCTTCAGTTGCTGGGGTCCATTTCACATGTGAGCTGGCAGTCACATCTTCTCCATGACATCCCCAGTAGTACATCCTTCATGACCAACTCTTACAGTCTTATATGCCCTGAGAAGTCACCAAGGTGTTCCATTAGCATGGAGGTGGCTCCTCTGGCAGGTAGTTGCATCAGAGGCAGATGACACAGCCATAGCACACGCTCGTGTAAGAGAAAACACAGATTAAGACAATGATTCCCCAAATCAGTGACAGTTCATCCAACCAAATCCCCATGACACGAACCATTGACTTATTAAGTCTTCTAGACTGGGAGTCACATCACTCAGGTTGTTCATTTGTGTTCTTGTATAAATTAATAAGATGATATGTTAGTAGAGTCACAAGGTAGGAACAAACAACATTCTTTTTGGATAATGGCACAGATGCCTTCTTGCAAAGCAGTAATAATGCCCAAAACCATCTTATTTTGGAGAACAACACCAAGAGAGACCCCTAATGTAAACTGTGGACTTAGGATGATTATAGTGTGTTTACTTATCACACTATATCAATTTTACCAAATGTACCACCGTGGTGGGGGATGTTGATAATGAGGGGGCCTAAGCATGTGTGGGGACAGTGAGTATAGGGGAAATATCTGGACCTTCTCAATTTTGTTATGAACCTTAAACTACTCTTAAAATGTAAGTTGAGAGAGAGGGGGAGAGAGAGAAAATCCCAGGCAAAGGGTACAACAAACCAAAGTACTTTGGGTGGTACTGGCTTGATAAGTCCAAAGAATAGAAAGGAGGCCAATGTGTTTGGAGTCTATTTAGTGAAAGACAGAAAGATAGTGGATAAAAAGTAATGGTAAGGTTATGTAAAACTTTATAACAACCAAACAACCAAAAAGAAGTTATAGGTTATAGGTTATGGTAAGAAGTTACATTTGTTTCTTTGCTCATTTGTTTCATGAGAGGCTGTGCCAAATCCAGTTGTAGAAATAAACAAAGACCATCCATGACATCAGAGTCAACAGAGCTTGCTATGGCAAGAGAATCAGCCACTGTCTCTTGTATTTGTTAGAGACTCAAAGGCAAGCAGGGAAGTGGGAAAGCTTTATAGTGGAAAAAAGGAAAAGGTTCAGGCATACTCTGATTGGAAGTTTTTGGCATGGGGAAGCTGGAGGCAGTATAACTAGGAGAGGGGCATCTTATGTGACAGGGTTGGAGAGTATATTCAGTGCTCTCTGGTTGGTCATAAGTTAGAAGATGGGGCAAAGTGTAAAAAAGTTGACAGTCATTGACCAGGTTTTCACCATTCTGAGCCAGTTGCTGTAGACAGAGATTGTGGTTTGGATTCCTGGAGAATTGTAGATTAGAGTTGTATTATATATGCTCGGTTTATGTTATATTGTTTATTTAGTCTCTCACAGTTTATGTGCTTTCCTATATTTTCTCAGCAATTGTTTTCTGCTTGAAGCTAATGGAGACATTTCAGGAAGATCCCGTTATAGGTGATAGAAGAGAGATTTTCATATTCCCTGGAGAATGACCCTTTGAGCTCTATTACTGGTTTCAGGGTATCACCGGGGTCACACCATTGTGATGCACTGACTACTTATCCTAGCACTGACCTATTGTTCCGAGTCTTCCATTTTGCTCATTGGCATGACCCAACAATATTCTGTCTCCCACTTCCTAGCTAGGCTTCCTCGATGTTTTATGTGGAAAATGTTGTGAAAACACTGGGCATCTTTATGTGTGCACCAGTTTTCCAGGAGACTTGCAAGGCTGTGGGTGGGATGCTGGGGTACAGCACTGGTGAGCACTGACTCATGCTGTGGATGCTACTGCATTTCTCTTGGGAACTTCCCCCATGACTGTAACAGCACTCCAGCTTGTCTTAATCATTAACTTGCTTCAAGTTAACACACTCCTTGCTCGCTGACCTAAGGCCCTTAATTTATAGCACAACTAATTTACTTTCTTTGAGATTTGCAGACCACTGACCTTGGAGAATGAAGGGCCAGAACTTTCCCAGGCCACAGAGGCCAGCAAGTCTGTTTGAAGTCATCTTGGCTTTCTGATAAGCTCAGCAACCTTTTAGCAAAATGTTTTTCTTTTTTCAAGGTCACACAAATAATTTTACTGACCTCCCTTTGCCCATCTGTAGACTTTGCACTCCTTTGCAGAAAGAACAAAATATTCTTTTTTTTTTAATTTTTTTTAATGTTTATTTAGTTTTGAGACAGAGAGAGACAGAGCATGAGTGGGGGAGGGGCAGAGAGAGAGGGAGACAGAATCTGAAGCAGGCTCCAGGCTCTGAGCTGTCAGCACAGAACCCGACGTGGGGCTCAAACTCACAGACCGCGAGATCATGACCTGAGTCGAGGTCGGACACCCAACCGACTGAGCCACCCAGGCGCCCCAAGAACAAAATATTCTTGCACAACTCCCAGGTACCAAGGGACCAGGCCTTCTTGTACAACCCACATCCTGGGCACCAAGGAACTAGACCTTCTTGCACAACATTTGAGCACCAGGATAACTCTGTAGCTGGTATCATCCAGTCTCTATGTAATTGAGAAATGTCATTAGACCACTGTACTCCTTTAAATGATAAAACCTTTAAAAATCTTTGGGCCAGATAGAACCTTAAAGTTGGCTTTTGGACTAAAGTCTGCCTTCTCTCCAGGTTGTCAGCCTCCTGAATAAAGCTCATCTTCCTTTCCAATCAAAACTTGTCTCTCGAGTGTTGGCCTTTTGAAAGATAGGCAGCCAAACTTGGGCTCAGTAACATGGATGCCTGTAGGTAATGTGAGGAGCAACCAGCAAACGTGAGGAGTTGAAGCTCCAATGAGTGAACCTTAACCAGCAAAAGATAGAAAAAGGACAGAGGTCATATATCAGTTCTCTATCAATTTCCACTCTCACGAACTTTTGTAAAATGCAATAATTTATAAATCATCTAGCTTATCTGGAAATGTGCCATAATATGGAATAAAAATGATTCTATTGAATTGGAATGTGAGACTCAACTGGCCATTTTGGGGTCCTATGCCCTGAACCAAGAGGCAAAAGAGAGAGTGAGAATGCCGGGGGGTTGGGGGGGATTAATTTAATGGTAGGATGACTGATCCAGGTTACCAAGAAGTATACAATACAAAAAGGACTATGTATTCAACTTGGAATTCTCTAAAAGTGCCTCTTAGTACTTTCATGGTCAATAGTGAAGTGCAGCAACCAAGAGGAAAAAAAAAAGGAGGAGAAGAAGGAGAAGGAGAAGGAGGAAGAAGAGAAGGAAGAGAAGAAGAAGAGGAGGAGGAGAAAGTGGAGGGGTTGGGGGGAGGAAGAGGAAGAAAAGAATAAAGGCAAACAAATAATCCAGTGAAGAAATGGGCAGAAAACACGAATAGACATTTTTCCTAAGAAGACATCCAGATGACTAACAGATACATGAAAAGGTGCTCAACATCACTCATCATCAGGGAAATACAAATCAAAACCACAATGAGATACCACCACCTCATACCTGTCGGAATGGCTAACATTAACAATTCAGGCAACAACAGATGTTGGCGAGGATGTGGACAAAGAGGATCTCTTTTCCACTGCTAGTGGGAATGCAAAGTGATGCAGCCACTCTGGAGAACAGTATGGAAGTTCCTCAAAAAGTTAAAAATAAAACTACCCTAAGATCCAGCAATTGCACTACTAGGTATTTACCCAAAAAATACAAAAATACAGACTCGAAGGAGTAAATGAACCCTGATGTTTATAGCAGCATTATCAACAATGGCCAAACTATGGAGAAAGTCCAGTGTCTGTCCATTGACTGAAGAATGGATAAAGAAGATATGGTGTGTGTGTGTGTGTGTGTGTGTGTGTGTGTGTGTAATGGAATATAACTCAGCCATCAAAAAGAATGAGATCATTCATTTGTAATGACATAGCTGGAGCATATTATGCTAAGTGAAATAAGTCTGTCAGAGAAAGATAAATGCCACATGATTTCACTCAAATGTGGAATTTAAGAAACAAAATGGGTTGCTATATGGGAGGGGGGATAAGAGAGGGGAAATAAACCATGGGAGTTTCTTAACAATAGAGAACTGAGGGTTGATGGAGGGAGCTGGGTGAGGGATAGGTTAGACAGGTGATGGGTATTAATAAGGAGGGTATTAATAATGATGACCACTGGGTGTTGTATGTAATTGACAAATCACTGAGTTCTACTCCTGAAACCAATATTGCGCTATCTGTTAACTAACTAGAATTTAAATAAAAATTTAGAAAAGAAAAGAAAAAAGAAGCAAAATGAAAACTGAAATCTTTCAGAATGAAGATTTGGGTTATTTAACCAGGTAAAGAACACAGAGCAACTAAGCTTCTGACAGAAAGCAAGGGAAATGTGGAAAGGTTTAATAGGGGGAAAAAACAAACTTTTCAACAATTGTGTTGGGAAAACGGGATATTCATGTATCAGAGAATAAAGTTGCACCCTAACCTTCCCCCATATACAAAAATTAATTCAAAATTGATCAAACACCTAAATGCGAGAGTTAAAAATATAAAACTCTTCGGGTGCCTGGGTGGCTCAGTCGGTTAAGCATCCAGCTTCGGCTCAGGTCATGATCTCACGGTTTGTGAGTTCAAGCCCCGCGTCGGGCTCTGTGCTGACAGCTCAGAGCCTGGAGCCTGCTTCTGATTCTGTGTGTCTGCATCTCTCTGCCCTTCCCATGCTCACGCTCTGTCTCTGTCTTTCAATAATAAAATAAAAAACATTTAAAAAATTTAAAAAAATATATAAAACTCTTAGCAGAAACAATAGGAGTACAACCTCATGATGTCTTCCTGGAAATGGCTTCTTGTATTTGACATTAAAAGCACAGGTAACAGAAAGGAGTTAAGATGGCAGAGAAGTAAGGGGGACCGTGGGCTTTCCTGTCCTTCAGCTGTATTGAGTTCATATCACTTGGAATACCCAGAAAATCAATATGTATACTGACAGAAGGATCTCCATGGTCGAGGGGAGACAGTGTGGCAGGTGTGAGGGACGTGGAAGAGAACTGGGGGTGAGAAAAACAGCATCGCCATGGAGGGGAGAGAATGTTTCTGTGGAGAGACAAAACGAAGAGAAAGAAAGAGGGGTTGAAAGAATGAGGCATCAGATTCACACAAGAGGAAAACCTGTCTGGACCATGGACTGAGGAGCAAGAAGTACTGAGTGTTGCAGGGTTTTCTGCAAACAGCACTTGGAGCTCAAGTCAGCTATCGTCAGGAACAAGACAAGGATGCCCACTCTCACCAGTTATTTAACATAGTACTGGAAGTCTTAGTCTCAGCAGACAGACAACAAAAAGAAATAAAGGGCATAGAAATCAGCAAGGAAGAAGTCAAACTTTCACTATTTGCAGATGACATGATTATTCTATGTAGAAAACACAGAAGACTCCACAAAAAGTTACTAGAACTAAGACATGAAATCAGCAAAGTTGCAAGATAAAAAAATCTATGTGCAGAAATCTGTTCCATTTCTATACACAAATAGTGAAACAGCAGAAAAAGAAATGAAGGAATCAATCCCATTTACAATTGCACCAAAAACAATAAGATACCTAGGAATAAACCTAACCAAAAATGTAAAAGATCTATACTCTGAAAATTATAGAAGACTGGTGTGCCTGGGTGGCTCAGTTGGTTGAGCAACTTTTGGTTTCAGCTCTTGTCATGATCTCGTGGTTTATGAGTTCAAGCTCTGCGTCCAGCTCTGCACTGATGGTGTGGAGCCTGCTTGAGATTCTCTCTCTTTGCCCTTCCTCCTCTAGCACTCTCTGTTTCTCTCAAAATAAATAAATAAACTTAAAAGAACTTAAAAAAAACTATGGAAGACTTATGAAAGAAGTTGAAGAGGACATAAGGAAATGGAAAAGCATTCCATACTCATGGTTTGGAGGAACAAACATCGTTAAGATGTCTATATTGGGGTATCTGGGTTGCTCAGTCCATTAAATATCTAACTTCAACTCAGGTCATGGTCTCATAGTTCTTCAGTTCAAACCCCGAATCAGGCTCTCTGCGGTCTATCAGCTTGGACCCTGATTTAGATCCTTGTCCCCTTCTCTCTCTGTCCCTACCTTGTTCAATCTCTCTCTCTCAAAACAAATAAATAAACTTAAAAAAAAAAAAGAAAAGAGAAGACCTTTACATAAAAAAGTAAAATGTCTCTACTACCCAAAGCAAACTATACATTTAATACAATCCCTATAAAAATACACCCAGCATTCTTTACAGAACTAGATTAACCAATCCTAAATTTTGTATGGAACCAGGTAGCCAAAGCAATCCTGAAAAAGAAAACCAAAACTGGAGGTACCACTATTCACGATTTCAAGCTATATTACAAAACTTTAGTCATTAAGACCGAATGTTACCACACAAAAACAGACATATAGATCAATGAAACAAAATAGAAAACCCAGAAATGGACCCACTATATGCTCAACTAATCTTCAACAAAGCGGGAAAGAATATCCAATGGAAAAAAGACAGTCTCTTCAGCAAAAACTGTTGGGAAAACTGAATGTCAACATGCAGAAGAATGAAACTGGATCTCTTTCTTACACCGTACACAAAAATAAATTTAAATGGATGAAAGACCTAAATGTGAGACAGGAAACCATCAAAGTCCTAGAGGAGAACACAGGTAGCAACCTTTTTACCTCGGCCAGAGCAATTCCTTACTACACACGTCGCTGAAGTCAAGGGAAACTAAAATAAACACAAACTATTGGAACTTCATCAAGATAAAAAGCTTCTACACAGTGAAGGAATCAATCAACAAAGCTAAAAGCAGCTTACAGAAAGGGAGAATATATTTGCAAATGACATATCTGATAAAGAGTTAGTATCCAAAATCTATAAAGAACTTATCAAACTTACCCAAAAAACAAACAACTCATTAAGAAATGGTCAGAAAATATGAATAGACACTTTTCTAAAGACGATATCTAGATGGCTAACAGACACATGAAAAGATGCTCGTCATCAGGGAAAAACAAATCAAAACCACAATAAGATACCATTTCACACCTGTCAGAATGGCTAAAATCAACAACTCAGGAAACAACAGGTATTGATGAGGACGCGCAGAAAGGGGAACCCTCTGACACTGTTGGTGGGAATGCAGACTGGTGCAATCACTCTGTATACCAGTATTATGGAGGTTCCTCAAAAAGTTAAAAATAGAATTACCCTACGCTCCGTCAATTGCGCTACGAGGTATTTACCCAAAGAATATGAAAATACTAATTCTAATGTTTATAGCGGCATTATCAACAATAGCCAAATTAGGAAAAGAGCCCAAATGTCCATCAATTGATGAATGGATAAAGAAGATATGGTGTATATATACAATGGAATACTACTCAGTGATCAAAAAGAATGACGTCTTGCCATTTGCAACGTCAATGGAACTAATGTGCGCTATGCTAAGTGAAATAAGTCAGGCAGAAAAAGACAAATATCGTATGATTTTACTCATATGTGGGATTTAAGAAATACATCAGATGAATATAGGGGAAGGGAAGGAAAAATAAAATCAGAGAGGAAGGCAAACCATAAGAGACTCTTAAATATGATAACATGGGGTTGCTAGAAGGGTGGTGGGTGTGGGATGGGTTAAAAAGGTGATGGGTATTAAGAAGGACACTTGTTGGGATGAGCAGTGGGTGTTATATATAAGTGATGAAACACTGGGTTCTACTCCTGAAACCGATACTACACTGTATGTTAACTAGCTTGAATTAAAAAAAAAAAAAAGTTCTGAGCACAAGAAAAAAAATTCTGTAACTATATGTGGTGACCGATGTTAACTAGATTTATTATGTGATTATTTCACAATATATGCAAATATTGAATCATTATGGCGTACGCCTGAAATAAGTCATAATGTACGTCAATTATACCTCAATTAAAATTTTTTCAAAATTAAAAATATACGTATTTGTAAAAAAATAAAACTGTCCTGAAAACACTGAAGTGACTAAAGCACAAGGGACTATTTGGTGACACTGCCTTGATTAAAGTAGCAGCAGTTTCATCCACCATTGCTTTTGAACTATTAGTGCAAATGTCAACACGTTGGAAAAAGCTAATCACCTTCGTGTTATTCATATTCATATTCATATTATGGGTTCCCTGAAAGTGTCCATGATCCCCAGAGTCCTGGGGAACATGCTTTCAGAATATATGCTCCAGATTTATGTGACATAAGTAAACCCCTAGTTAAAGCACAGTTAGTTTGGTTTTAAAATACAAGATAACTTGTATCTCTAGTTTTCAAACCATCTTGTGCAAGCTTGCCAAAAAGTCAGCAATTAGATATATCCTTTTTCTGAAAATAGTTTTCTCTTTTTTACAGCTTTATTGAGATGTAACTGAAAAACAAAAATTTGTATGTATTTAAGGTGTACAATGTGATATTTTGATATACATTGTGAAATGATGATCCCAATAAAGCTAGTTAACCTAGCTAGTTATCACCTCACATAGTTATCACCTCACATAGTTATCACTGTGTGTGTGTGTGGGGGGGGATAAGAACAATTAAGATCTACTCTTTTAGCAAAAGAGTACACAATACAGTGTTATTAACTATAATCATCATGCTATACAGTAGATCTCC
The DNA here is from genome assembly GCA_004024585.1 of Paradoxurus hermaphroditus. Classification (NCBI taxonomy): domain Eukaryota; kingdom Metazoa; phylum Chordata; class Mammalia; order Carnivora; family Viverridae; genus Paradoxurus; species Paradoxurus hermaphroditus. The sequence goes on along the minus strand of PITB01008743.1, from coordinate 51,654 downwards.
AGAACGTTTTCATCTGCATAACTAAAATTTGAGACTCTTGAATTTATAGTAACTTACTTCAAATTCTGAGGCAGAACAGGCAGAAGAAGTTAAGAAACAACTCTTTTTATTGGTTTATATGTTTATCGTCGATTGCAGTTAAAGGCTGGAAATCACTGCAGTACCCAACATTAAAGTTCTGCTAAATAATATAGACCCTTCAAATATAGGCTAAACAATACCATATCTGTTTTAGAAGACACTATTTACTATTAAGGAAAAAATGAAGTAGACATATATACGAAAGTTGAAAAATTCTCAGGATGTATCAAATGAAGAAACCATGATACAGAGCCATTATTTGATACAGTTTGCTTTTCTTTTTGCTATACTTGTACATAATATTTCCTTTTAAATCATGCCCATATTCTCGTATCTTTGTGTTCTACTCAAAAGTAGGATAGCATGTCCTTCTCAGACAGTTCTGCTTAGAAATCAGCACAACATGCTCTTTTGTACCTCTCCTCCCTTGTTCCACAGTGTTGCAAGCACAGTGAATGTTTGGTCCATAACTGGGGACAGTAGGAAGAACACCAGCTTTGGAGTCAGTTCAGACCTGTGTCTGCTGCATTGGTGAAATCTTGGGCAAGTAAGTCACTTAATTTTTCTGAATCTGAATCTTCTCACCTGGAATATGGCAACAAAAATATGTCTATCTATTTACTATGAGGACTAAAGGAGCTAAAGCGCTAAGTACTCAGCACAATGCTAGGTGCATAATAAGTGCTTCCTAAATGACAGTTTTTATTAATTTAGCACAATATCTAAGGGACTTGTTTAGATTTTATAAGCTCTTCTTTTCCAACTCTCCTTGAATAAGTACACTGTACCACCCCAGCCTCCCCTGGTAAGCTACTCTAGAAAGTTAAGTAATTATGACTTTCCTGGTCCTTCGAAGCACTTTTTAAAGCAAAATTACCTATTTCACACTCAGATAGTACTTTAAAGAAGAAGAATGCTCTCTGTCCTCTTGATTTCAAAAGAGAGTTTACCTTTCTTTAGATGCTTTTACATGTTTATGGTTAAATGTATCACTGTGCATTATGAGTTAAGTATATTATATAGGAGGCTGTCTAGCAAAATAGCTACAATTTAAAACAGGTCAGTAGTGTGGACTCAAAGCCAAAACCTGGGATAATGTCTCTATTAGTCTCCCTTTTGATTTACATTATATTGTAGGAATATAGTCTTAGAAAGTAATTTTTAAAAGATTTTTATTTCTTCATTTTTAGGTCTTTCAGCCTGGCATGGCAGAAAAACCAATGTGTATGCCCACCCAAATTCCCCATGATGAAGATATAGTTGAGTATATCTTTCAAATAGAACTTTCAATTTTGTACTTTAACAAGACTGGGTAATCTCAAAATACTGATTCAGTAAAATGATATAGATCATAAAGGTTTGTGTTTGTTATATTTGCACATGAATTAACTTTTACATTTATTGGAGTTAAATACTAATAATGGTTTAAGAAACTGTTCCCTGCTTCTCGAGTTTGCAGACCTTTTTGGTATATTCCTATTTAACACCAAAGAATAACAAATTAAAACTCCAGAACCTCTCGTTATGTGGGAAGAATAGCACTATGTTGATGTATGTGTTTGGGGAAATTTATGTGCAGATAATAAATAACTTTTAAATGCAGTTATTTTAGGAAATGGTTGGGTGGCTGTTTATTTCTTTCCTCTGTGGGAGATTGAAGCAAGTTCCATTTTAAGATGAGCCTCAGAGCTAAGGACAACATATAACAATTCACATACAAACTTACACTAAAAAAGAGAATAGTATGACTGAATGGGTGAAAACTGAGTTTCAGAATTCTTTTTGAGCAGAATGTCAAATATATATGTGAACACTGGTCTATGTTAAATAGTGTTCATTTATGTCTTAATAACTAATGGCTCTCTTCTTGGTATTTTCTCTTCCTCCAAACATGCAGATTTTTCTATATCCAAACTACTATATTTTTTCTCTTTTCCTTCTCATTATTACTTCTCTGAAGTGAATGGCTTATTCAATCTTTATTTTTCTATCAATCACATGTTTAAAATCACACTTGATCCACCTTTCATCTTCACTGCTTTTTAAACTACTGTCAAAGTCATGTCTCAGAAACTAAACCACTGACTTATGTCCATTCCATATTATCGTCGGCCCCTCTTTTGCATTAAATCATGGTGAACACTCTTTGTTTACATGATATTAAAATAATAAAATTTTAAAATTAGAAGGAATCCCAAAGGTAAGGTCTAGAATTGTGATGGCTCCAACTTTGCTTTTCTTTTTGAAGGTTGCTTTGGTTATTTTGAGTCCTTGCTCCTTCCATACAGATTTTAGGATCGTTTGTTCTAGTTCTGTGAAAAAAATACTGTTGTTATTTTGGTAGGGATTGCAATAAATGCGTAGATTGCTTTGAGTAGTAGGGACATTTTAACAATATTTGTTCTTTCGATTCATGGTCGTGGAATGTCTTTCTGTTTTTTTGTGTCATCTTCAATTTCCTTCATCAATGTTTTGTAACTTTCAGGGTACAGGTCTTTCACCTCTTGGGTTAGGTTTATTCCTGGATATCTTATTATTTTAGGTGGAGTTGTAAGCAGGACAATTCCTTAATTTCTCCTTCTGCTGCTTCATTATTGGTGTATAGAAATACAACAGATTTCTGCATGTTGATTTTATGTCCTGAAACTTTACTGAATTCATGTATTCTAGACGTTTTTGGTAAGATCTTTTGGGTTTTCTATATGGAGTATTATGTCATCTGCGTATAGTGAAAGTTTGCTTTCTTCCTTGCTGATTTGGATGTGTTTTATTTCTTTTTGTTGCCTGATTGCTGAGGCTAAGATTTCCAGTACTATGTTAAATAGTAATAGTGACAGTGAACATCCCTGTCTTCCTCCTGTCCATAGAGGAAGAGCTCTCAGTTTTTCCTCATTGAGGATTACATTAGCTGCGAGTCTTTTTTATATGACCTTTATGATGTTGAGGTATGGTCCATCTATCCTTCCTTTGTTGAGGGTTTTTATCAAGAATGGATGCTGTATTTGGTCAAATGCTTTTCCTATATCTGTTGAGAAGATTATATGGTTCTTACCCTTTCTTATCTTAATGTGATATATACGATTGATTTGTGAATGGTGAACCATGCTTGTAGCCAGGAATAAATCCCACTTGATAATAGCGAATGATTCTTTTAATGTACTGTTGGATTCGATTTGCTAGTATTTTATTGAGAATTTTTGCATCCATATTTATCAGTTATATTGGCCTGTAGTTCTCTTTTTAGTGGAGTCTTTATCTGGTTTTGGTACCAGGCTAATACTGGCCTCAGAGAATGAGTTTGGAGTTTTCCTACAACTTCTATTTTTTTGGAATAGTTTGAGGAGGATAGGCATTAACTCTTCTTTAATTGTTTAGTAGAATTCACCTGTGAATTCATCTGGCCTTGGACTTTTGTTTGTTGGGGGATGTTTTATTACTGATATAATTTCTCCTATGGTTATTGGTCTGTTAAAGTTTTCCTTTTTCCTATTTCAGTTTTGGTAGTTTATATGCTTCTAGGAATTTATCCATTTCTTCCAGTTTGTCCAATTTGTTGGCATATAGGTTTTCATAATATTGTCTGATAATCGTATTTCTGTGGTGTTGGTTGTTATTTCTTCTCTTTCATTTGTGATTTTATTTATCTGGGCCTTTTTTCTTTTTGTAAGTCTGGCTAGGGATTTATTAAAAAATATATAAATTTTTTCAAAGAACCAGCTCCTGGTTTCATTGATCTGTTCTATTGTGTTTTTTGTTTGTTTTTTAGTTTCTATATCATTTATTTCTTCTCTAATCTTTATTATTTCCCTTCTTCTGCTGGCTGCAGGCTTCATTTGTTTTCTTTGTTGAGCTCCATTAGGTGTAAGATTAGGTTGTTTATTTGAGATTTTTCTGGCTTGTTTAGGTGGGCCTGTATTACTATCTACTTCCCTATTAGGATCACTTTGCTGCATCCCAAAGGTTTTAGACCGCGTTCTGTTTTCATTTTCATTCGTTTCCGTGTATTTCTTTATTTCTTCTTTTATTTCCTGTGTGACCCATTCATTGTTTAGTTGCATGTTTTTAAGTATCCATGTGTTCTTGCTCTTTCCAGACTTTTTCTTGTGGTTTACTTCAAGTTTTATAGTGTTGTGGTCAGAAAATATGCATGATATGATCTCAATATTTTTGTCCTTCTTGAGGCCTGATTTTTGACCTAGTATGTGATTTATTCTGGAGAATCTCCTATGTGATACTAAAAAGAATGTGTATTCTGCTGTTTTAGATTGGCTTGTTCTGAATACATCTGTGAAGTTTGTCTGGTCCAGTGTGTCATTCAAAGCCATTGTTTCCTTGTTGATTTTCTGTTTAGACATTCTCTCCATTGATGTAAATGGGGTGTTAAAGTCCACTAATATTATGGTATTATTATCAGTGAGTAACTTTTTAAATATATTTTGGTGCTTCATGTTGGCTGCATAAATATTTATAATTGTTAGATCTTGTTGGATCGTCCCCCTTATTATGTGCCCTTTTTGGTATCTTGCTACTGACTTTTTTTTGAAATCCAGTTTTCTTGTATTAGTATGGCAACTCCACCTTTCTTTTCGTGTCCATTGCATTATCAATATTTCTCAATCCTCTCACATTCAATCTGCGGGTGTCTTCAGTTCTAAAATGAGTCTCTTGTAGGTAGCATATAGGTAGGTCTTGTTTTTTTAATCCATTCTGACACCTATGTCTTTCTATTGGAGTGTTAATTCCATTTATATTCAATGTAATTATTGATAGATATCTTCAGTGTCACATCATTACTTGTTTTGTCATTGGTTCTGGAGACTTTTCCTGATCTTTTCTTGTCTTTGCTGCCTTTGGTCTCTTCTTTCTTTGCCACATTTTGTCTTTCCTTTCCACTCAAAGAGTCCCCTTTAATATTTCTTGCAGGGCTGTTTAGCGGTCAGCAATTCCTTTAGTCTTTGTCTGTCTGGGAAACTCTTTATTTCTCCTTATATTCTGAATGATAGCCATGCTGGAGAATATTCTTGACTGTAGTTTTTTCCCATTCAGCACTTTGAATATGTCATGTCACTCCCATTTGGTTTGTCAGGTTTCTACTGAGAAATCTCCAGCTAGCCTTATGGATTTTCCCTTGTAAGTTAAGGACTTCTTTAGTCTTGCTGCTTTTAAGATGTTTTCTTTAACACTCTATTATGCAAATTTAATTATAATATATCTTGTTGTTGGCTTGCTTTAATTGATTTTGATCAGAGTTCTCTGTGCCTCCTAGATCTGGATGTCTGTTTCCTTTCTTAGATTAGGGAAGTTTTCAGCTACTAATTCTTCAAATAAATGTTCTGCCCCCTTTTCTCTCACTTCTTCTTGTGGGACTCCTATAATACAAATGTTATTACATTTGACACAGTCACTGAGTTCCCTAAGTCTGTCTTATGTTGCATAATTATTTTGTTTAGCTTTAATTTCTCTTACTTTGTCTTCTATCACTAATTCATTTCTCTGCTTTCTTCCACCCTCCTGTTCATTGCATCAAGCCTGTTTCCAATCTCGTTTATTGCACTATTCATCTCTGGTTGATTCTGAACTCTTTTGTGTCTGTGGTAGTGGTCTCACTGATCTCTTCTTTTCTTTTTAAAAATTTATTTTATTTTTATTTTTTATTTATTTATTTATTTTTTTTTGAGAGAGAGAGAGAGAGAGAGAGAGAGAGAGAGAATTCCAAGCAGGCTCAATGCTGTCAGCACAGAGCCTGATGCAGGGCTTGAACTCATGAACCATGAGATCATGACCTGAGCCCAAATCAAGAGTCAGACGATTAATTGAGTGAGCCACCCAGGTGCTCTTTTTCTATTCTTTCCTTAAGCCCAGAGAATATACTTATGATCTTTGCTTTAAATTCTTCATCAGACATGTAACTTATATCTGCCTTTCTTAGATCTCTGGTTGTGACCTTATCTTGTCATTTCATTTGGGATGAATTCCTCTGTCTTGGAATTTTGTCTAAGTCTCTGCCTTCTTCTCTGTGTTAGAAACCTGTATGATTCTTTTTCCCTTGAGTATTGACTGATGAAGAAGGGGTCATATAATGTCCAAGGCCTGTCACTTTAGGAAGTGTCTTTGGTGTGTCTTGCATGCACTGCTATTTGCTCTATTCTTCATACCATGGGTCTTCAGAAGCTCTCCTTGCCTGCGGTAGGCAATGTTGGGTCCCTGGCCAGAATGTGGAGTTTTAATGAGGTATGGCCTTATCTGCTTGTTGAATGAGACCTGATACTAATTCCAGTAGAACTGAAGCCCTGCAGATCTTCCTGGTTGGGAGATGTGGTGTGGCCAGGTGTTTCTGCTGGTCTTTCTTCTGGGGAAGGGGTCTTTTGTGCTGGTACCAAGGTAAACTTTACTGAGAAGGGCAGTTGTGCCAGAGTGTAGGGATGTGGGACTTGGTGCAGACAGGTTAGACAGCGAGCCTTGGCACTGCCTTCTTACTGCAGGTGGTCTGTTTATATGAGGGTTTGTTATGCCCAGAATTCGGGGACCCCAAGAACCACCAGGGAGCCGAGTCCGATGCAAGAACAAAGAGCCTTTAATCGAGCTAGCTCGAGCTCAATCTCCTACCGCACCGACGCAGCGGTGGGTCGAGAGAGAGAGCCTGTTCCCAAAACACAATAGTTTTAAAGGGATCTAGGGGCAGTGGGAGGGGTGATGGTCATGACCCTAGCCGATTGGCTGAGGAAGGGTCAAAGGTCCTGTCCCACAGGTCAAGCTTCTGCGCAGGCCCTGGGGACTCAAGGTGGAGGACACAGAACACAATGGAGTCAGTCCCAGTTTGCCCTTAAGCAAAATGGAATCAGTCCCAATTTGCACTTACAGGTTCAGGGAGGGAACTGGCACAAGCTGGCTCCTTTGTCCCTGTAGAGGTGACTCCTTGGATGTTGCTTCTCAGGGAAACACTCCAAGAAGAGCAAATGACCTCCTCCCCATGTGTGACCCAGGCACTTTTGAGATGGCTGTGTCCAGAGTGTCTGCTTCTGGGTTGTTGCTTACCTTTTATCCAGGAGTAGCACAGTGCCCCCTGGGATCTATCCCAGCCAAGCCTGCTGACTTTTAAAACTCCAGGCTTTAGGGACATGGTGTGGGCAATGGCTTGTGGTAGTCTTCTTGGGGAGGAGCCCGCTGCACTGTGACTGAGACAAATTTGACTGAGAAGGGCAGTTACACCAGAGCACAGAAGGTGGAACTTGATGTAAGCAAGTTAGGCAGTGTCAGTGTTGTGCTGTTTCCAGCAGGTGGCTCTGTGTATATGCTGAGGGGCTGCAGAGGGAAATGGCCCCTTTGTCCCCAGAGAGGCTGCTCTGTGAATGCTGACTCTCAGAGATGCACTCCATTAGCAGCAAATAATCTCCCAGCTGTGTGCCCCAGGCATTCTTCAGATTACTGGTTCCATGCCGTCTTCCCTACCCCACCCCCCAGGTTGTTTGCCTGCCTTATCTCTAGGAATAAAGTAGTGCCTTCAGGGCTCAATCCAGCAAAGCCTGTGAACCTTTAAAACTCCTTTTTAAAGCCTGCTGGTTGAAAGAACTCACAAAAATTCAGCCCCTCTTGTTTTCCAACCAATGGCTTTGGGGAAATGTTCTCCTTGTGTGTTCACTCCCTTGTGTGTTCACTCTCTCTTGCCTTTTCCTGTGAACACAGCTGCCTCCTCTCTACTGCAGCCATGACGCGTTTCTCCCCTAAACCGTGTCTCCACATTTCCTACCTTCTTTGATGTGGCTTCTTTCTCTCCCTTTAGTTATGGAGCTTGTTCTACCACTCTTCAGGTCGATTTCTGGATTATTTAGAATGATTTGATAGCTATCTAATTGTGTTCAAGGGATGAGACAAACCTAGGGTCCTCCTAGTTTGCTGCCATCTTCTCCATTATTTTGTCTTCTATGTCACTAATTCATTCCTCTGCTTCTTCCACCCTGCTGTTCATTGCATCAGGCCTATTTCTAATCTCGTTTATTGTATTCTTTATCTATGATTGACTTTTTAAAAACTCCTTTCTGTAAAAAAAAAAATCTTTTATACCTGTGGTAAGGGTTCCATTCTTTTCTCAACCCCTGTTAGTATCCTTATGATAGTTGCTTCAACTTCTCAGTCAGACATGTTACTTATATCTGTTTCACTGGCCATGGCCTTATCTTGTTCTTTCATTTGTGATAAATCCTTCCATCTTTGCCTTTTGTCTATGTCTCTGCCTTCTCTCTGTTAGAAAAGCCAGCTATGGCTCTGATTCTGAAAATAATAACCTTATGAAGAAGAGGTCATGTAACGTCCCCAGCCTGTCATTCCAGTAAGTGTCTGGGTGTGTGCTGCATGAACTCTGCTCTTGTGTTCTGGCTGCTCTGTCCTTCAGACCAATCATCTGCAGAGGTTCTCCTTGCCTGTTGTGGGCAGTGTTTTGTCCCTGGCCTTAATGTTGTGAGTTTTAATTAGGTGTGCTCTGGTCTGCTTGTGAAATGAGACCTGACACCGCTTACACCAGAACTAAGTGCCCATAAAATTCTCTGGCCAGGAGACATGATGTGGACAGGGGTTTGTGCTTGTCTTCTAGGGGAGGGGCCCACCCATTGTGCTTGAGGTAAGCTTGAATGAAAAAGGCAGTCCCATCAGAGTGCAGGGGGTGAGGCTTTGTGCAAGTTAATTAGACGGCCAGTGTGGGCACTTCACTGCTTCCCGCAGTTGGCTCTATGTTTATGCTGAGGGGCAGGGGAAGGAAATGGTGCCAGGCAGCTCTTTTGTTCCCACAGAGGCATCTGTGAATGATGCCTCTTTGGTATGTGCTCTGGGCAGAGCAGATAATCTCCCCACTATGTGTCGAGGCATTCTTTAGAGTGTCATTTCCATGAAGTCAGCCCCTGCTGTTTGCCTGCCTTATCTCCAGGAGCAGAAAATGCCCTTGGGCTCTATCCCAGACAAGCCTGCTCACCTTTAAAACTCCAGGCTTTTTAAGCACCACTGGTTCCAAGAACTCATGAAATTCAGCCCCTCTAGTTTTCCAAGCCAATGACTTTTGTAAAACATTCTCCTTGGGTATTCCCCTGTGCACTCCTCTCTCTCACCCTTCTCTGTGATGCTGGCTCCTCCTTTCTGCACTGCCCATGATCTTTTTCTCCCCTATGCCACTTCTCTGCACTTCATACTTTCTTTGATGTGGCCTCTTCCCTCCCTTTGTTGTGGAGTTTGTTCCCTCGGCCTTCAGATTGATTTCTGGGGTATTTAGGAAGATTTTATAGTTACCTATTTGTGTTCAAGAGACAAGATGAGGCTAGGGTCCTCCTTTCTGGTGCCATCTTCCTCTCCTTCCTCCAGATTTACTATTTTTAAAATTGAAAGCAAAATTTATGTGTCTGGATAGGACTGACTTGCTCACAAATTTACTTAATTTGAATCTTGTCTGAGTTATGATAATCAAATGATAATTCTAATTTCTGTAACATAAAACATTAAAATTACTTTTCAAATAATATTACTAATTCTAATTAAAATTTTTTATTTCATTTTTAAGCAAAGAAGAGATTGTGTCCGTTGCTTAACATTGCTTGGTCATTTTGGTTTTGAATGTTTGCCTCATCAGTTGGTAAACCGATCTATTCAACAAGGATTCTCTTTTAATATTCTCTGTGTGGGTAAGTGCCTGATTCCTCATCTGAATTAGTACTTAATTTTCTCAAATGCTTGCTTCAACTTATCTAAAGCAGTGTAACACTGGTGCTATTTATTCAAGAACATGTCTTTCTATCTGTATTTGTTCCCATCATGTTAGCCATATTACTTAAACTTTTTTTTTTAATTTTTATTTATTTTCGAGAGAGAGAGACAGAGAGAGTTGGGGGAGACAGAGAGAGACAGAGAGAATCCCAAGCAGGTTCCACATTGTCAGTACAGAACCCGATGTGGGTCTCAAACCCACGAATTGAGAGATCATGACCTGAGCTAAAACCAAATGTTGGACGCTTAACTGACTGAGCCCCCAGGAGCCCCCAGACCTTTTTTTCTTTGGATGTCTCAGTGCTCTTCAAAATCTGATATATCTTTGTGTATATTTTTTTATATTTTATTGATGACAGAGAGTCAAGAGAAACATGTATACTTTGTTTTTATTTACAAAAAAAGTTTTTACATTTTTTTACATTTACTTATTTTTGAGAGAGAGAGACAGAGTGCAAGCAGGGGAAGGGCCAAAGAAAGAGGGAGACACAGAATCCAAGGAAGCTCCAGGCTCTGAGCTGTCAGCATAGATCCCGATGTGGGGGTTGAACCCATGAACTGTGAGGTCATGACCCGAGCCGAAGCTGGACACTCAACCAACTGAGCCACCCAGGAGCCCCTAAACATGTATACTTTAAAGGACATTATAGTCATTGATGTATTTGGGTTAAGAGTGTTACTACTTCTTAGCCATCTTATGCCCCTAGATAATGTATCTGTGTTTATTACAGGGGAAACTGGAATTGGAAAATCAACACTCATTGACACATTATTCAATACTCATTTGAAAGACAAAAAATCCTCACATTTTTATTCAAGCGTTGGACTTAAAATTCAGACATATGAACTTCAGGAAAGTAATGTTCAATTGAAATTAACTGTTGTGAAAACAGTGGGATATGGTGATCAAATAAACAAAGAAGCCAGGTTAGTGTTTTCTTATTTTAATTACAAAAGATTTTATTATTTCAAGGAATTTACCTTCTTTCTTGATGTTTCCTCTGGCTGTATCACTCCCATCTGCCTCCACCTTTATATGGCCTTCTCTGATCTCCTTATGTCTCTTTTAAGGACATTTGTTGTTTGAACTAAAATGTACACAGAAAATCCAAATTGATATTATTTATGCAAACACTCTTTATTTTTCCCAATAAGATTAAATTTACTGGCTTTATAGATTAGAATGCAGGCATATCCATTTGATTCTCACCATTGAATCCTTTATATAAGATTGATTCCTATAAATTTTTTTAAATAGATTTTCCCCATTTATTTACTTGTTGAATATTCTCATTTTTAAAATCACTTATCCAAGTTATAAGTAAACCTGTTTCTGTAAAAATGTAAATGATCCAGATGAAATGAAAACCCACTTAGCCAAATGTAAGTACTTAAAGCCTTTTCTTTTTCCAAAAATAGCCACTATTGTAAATTTAGTAAGTGTACTCTCAGATCTTAAGTTGTCATACAACTACTGAATTTTTGTAATAATTAAAATATATTTGAAATAATGTAGAACAAATTTACTTAAACTATATTATGTATAATATAAAAGTGTGTAAAACATTTATTAACAGGTTAATAGATAATTCTGAAACAAACATCCTATGTAATCACCTTCCTATTCAAATTATGATCTGATCCCCATGGGCCTCAGACATTTCCCTTTTGTTTGATCACAACCCCTCATCAAACTCATAGAAGAAGAGTCCAAAATTTTGCCAGTGGCTAGGAAGAAGGAGGAATTAAGAGCTCTTGTTCAATGGATATAACGTTTTAATCATGCAAGATGAACAAGTTCTTGAGATCTGCCATACAACAGCAGATTTAACAGTATATGTAACAGTATTTTATATTACATTCAAAAACTTGTTACGAGAGTAGATATCCATTAAGTGTTCTTACTGCAATTAAAAAAAAAAACTATAGCATGCTGCAAATATATTATTTAGAGGGAAATTAAGAGCATAAGATACTTAAGTTAGAAAAAAGGACAATCCCAAGTATTATAAATTTCCATGTTAAGAAACTAGACAAAAAGAACAAATTTACCCTAAAGAAATAAAAAGAAAGGAAAGATTATAGTACAGCAGAAAGTGATAAAAACAGAAAAAATATCAGAAAATCAATAAAACCAGCAAATTATATTGCTGGTTATTTATAAAGGTCAATAAATTGAAAGCCTTTAACTAGACCGAGCAAGCAAAATAAATGGGAAGTCAAATATCACCAACATCAGGAATAAAAAGAAGACATTATTACTGATTTTGCAAATATTAAAAAGTTAAGAATACAGCAAACAATTCGATGCCTAGAAAGTCAATAATTTAGAGGTTAGCCATGGGCTTTTCATATATAGCATTTATTGTGTTGACATAACTTTCTTTTATACCTAGTTTCAAGAGTTTTTTTTTTTCCATCATGAAAGGGTGTTGAATTTTGTCAAATATCTTTTCTGCAACTATTGAAATAGTCATGTGATTTTTGTTTTTCAATCAATGTGGTGTTTATAAATCAACTTCCTTATGTTGAATAATCCTTGCATTCCGAGGATAAATCCCACCTAGTCATTGCATATGATCCTTTTAATTTGCTGTTAAATTCACTTTGCTAAGTATTTTGTTGAAGATTTTGCATCTGTGTTCATTAAGGATATTGACCTGTAATTTTTTATATACCAGGATAATTCTGGCCTTCAAAGGAGTTTGGAAATTTTCCCTTTTCTTTAGTGCTTTTGGAAGGTTTTAAGTATTGGTGTTAATTCTTCTCTAAATGTTTATTAGAATTCAATACTGAAGCCTGAGTGTTCTGTGTTGGTAAATTTTTGATTACTTATTTAACCTCCTTATTTTTACAAGAATACCTCATTTTATTAGACTTCACTTTATTGTGCTTGTCAGATATTGTTTTTTTATGTTCTTTTTTTTTTTTCTACAAATTAAAAGTTCATTGCAACTCTGTGCAAAGCAAGTCTATCAGCCTGGCTTTTCCAAGAGCATTTGATTACTTTGTTTCTTTGGGTCACATTTGGTAATTTTTGCAATATTTCAAAATTTTTCATTATTATATTTGTTATGGTGATCTATGATCAGGGATCTCTGATGTTACTATTGTAATTGTTTTTGGGGCACTATGCGCTGTACTCACAAAAGACGGGGAATTTAATATATAAATGTGTTGTGTTTTAAGTTTTTATTTTAATTCTAGTTAGTTAACATACAGTATTACATTAGTTTGAAGTGTACAATATAATGGTTCCACATTTCCAAACAGCACCCTGTGCTTATCACAAGTGCACTCCTTAAAATCCTGATCATGTACACCACTTCCCTCTGGTAACTATCAATTTGTTCTCTGTAGTTAAGAGTCTGTTTCTTAGTTTGTAAGCGTGTCTTTCTCTTTCTTCCCTTTGTTTATTTGTTTTATTTCTTAAATTCCACATATGAGTGAAATCATACGGTATTTGTCTTTCTCTGACTTAATTCACTTAGATGAGACTCCCTGGCTCCCTCTATCTTACCAGAAATGGCAAGATTTCATTATTTTGTGTGCTGAATAATATTCCATATATATATACTATATAAAATCCCATATATTAGATATAATAGAAATATAATATATTCCATATATATGGAGTTCCATATATATTTTTTATTTGTCATTCATATATATATACATATACATATATATATCACTTTTTTATTTGGCATATATTTATATATATATATACACATACATATATATCACTTCTTTTTCCATCCATCAGTCCATGGACATTTGGGCCGCTTCCATACCTTGGCTCTTGTAAACAATGCTGCTATAAATATAGGGGTACATATAGCTCCCCTTGAATTAGGGTTTTTGTATTCTTTGCCTAAATACCCTGTAGTGCAAATGCTGGATCTTAGTGTAGTTCTATTTTTAACTTTTTGACAAACAAAACTTTATATTGTTTTCCAGAATGGCTATGTCAGTTTGCATTCGCACCAACAGTGCATGAGCGTTCTTTTACTCTACATCCTCCCGAACACCTATTGTTTCTTGTGTTGTTAATTTTAGCCTTTCTGACAGGTGTGAGGTGATATCTCATTGTAGTTTTGATTTGCATTTCCCTGATGGTAAGTGATGATAAATATCTTTTCATGTGCTATTGACCATCTGGATGTCTTCTTTGAAGAAATGTCTATTTATGTCTTCTGCTCATTTTTAATTTTTAAAAAATGTTTATTTAGTTTTGAGAGAGAGAGACAGAGTGTGAGTGGGGAAGGGGCAGAGAGAGGCAGAGACACAGAATCTGAAGCAGGCTTCAGGCTCTGAGCTGTCAGCACAGAGCCTGAGGCGGGGCTCGAACTCACAGACCACAAGATCATGACCTGAGCTGAAGTCAGATGCTTAACCTACTGAGCCACCCAGGTGTCCCACCCCTTCTGCCCATTTTTAAGTTAGATTATTTGTTTTTTGGATGTTACATTTTATAAGTTCTTGATGCAGTTTGGACACTAACCCTTTACCACATATGTAATTTGTATCTTCACCCATTCCAATGGTTGCCTTTTAGTTTTGTTGCCTGTTTCCTTTGCTGGGCAGAAGCTTTTCATTTTCATGTAGTTTCAATAGTTTATTTTTGATTTTGTTTCCCTTGCCTCAGAGGACTTACTGAAAAAAAGGTTGCTACAGCTGATGTCAAAGTGTTCACTTCTAGGATTTTTATGGTTTCAGGACTCAAATTTAGGTCGTTAATCCATTGTAAATTTGTTTTTATCTATGGTGCAAGAAAATGGTCCAGTTTCTTTCTCTTTCATGTAGCTGAGCTGTTTTCCCAATACCATTTGTTGAAGGCACTGTTCTTTTACCATTGGATATTCTTCCCTGCTTTGTCAAAGATTAATTGACTATATAGGTGGAGGTTTATTACTGGGTTTTCTATTCTGTTCTATTGATCTACATATCTATATTTGTACCAGTACCATATTGTTTTGATTACTACAGCTTTGTCATATAACTTGAAATGTGGAGCTGTGATGCCTCCACCTTTTCTTTTTTTTTTTTTAAGTTTATTTATTTATTTATTTTGAGACAGAGAGAAAGAGAGAGAGCGCGCACGCATGGGAGTGGGAGAGGGGCAGAGAGAGAGAGGGAGAAAGAGACTCCCAAGCAGGTTCTGTGCTGTCAGCACACGGCCTGATGCAGGGCTCAATCCCATGACCATGAGATCATGACCTGATCTGAACTCAAGAGTCAAATGCTTCATTGGCTGAGCCACCCAGGTGCCCCTGCTTTTCTTTTTCAAGATTGCTTTGGGCATTTGGGGTCTTTTGTGGTTCCATACAAATTTTAGAATAATTTATTTTAGTTCTGTGAAAAATGCTGTTGGTATTTTTATAGGGATTTAAACATGTAGCTTGCTTTGGATAGTATAGACATTTAGTAATATTTGTTCTTCTGATCCATGAGCATGGCATATTTTTCCATTTCTTGGTGTCATCTTCAGTTTCTTTCATCAGTGTTTTATAGTTTTGGAATACGGGTCTTTCACCTCTTTGTTTAGGTTTCTTACTAGCTACCTCATTGTGTTTGGTGCAATTGTACATGGGATTGAGTCCTTAATTTCTCTTTCTGTTCTGTAATGATAGCTTCATTAGTGCTATCTAGAAATGCAACAGATTTGTGTATTGATTTTGTATTCTGCGACTTTACTAAATACGTTTATCAGTTTGCATAGTTTTTTAATGGAGCCTTATGGGTTTTCTATATAGAGTCATGTTATCTTCAAATACTGAAAGTTTTACTTCTTCCTGATTAATTTGTATGGCTTTTATTCTTTTTGTTGTCTGATTACTATGGTTAAGACTTCTAGTATTCTGTTGAAAAAAGTGTGGGAGTGGACATCTTTGTATTTTTCCTGTCTTTAGGGAGTAACCTGTCCATTTTTTAATATTGCCTTTGATATTCACTATGGGCTTTCCATATAAGGCCTTTATTATGTGATATGCTTCCTCCAAACTTGCTTTGTTGAGAGTTTTTATCATGAATTGATGTTGTACTTTGCCAGATGCTTTTTCTTTGTCTATTGAAATGATCATACGGTTCTTATCCTTTGTCCTATTTATGTGATGTATCACATTCATTGATTCGTGAATTTTGGATCACACTTGCAACCCAGATATAAATCCCACTTGATCATGGTGAATGATTTTTATAATATATTGTTGAATTCTTTTTGCTAGTATTTTGTTGAGAATTTTTTCAGCCTTCTTCATCAGGGATATTGCCCTGTAGTTCTCTTCTTTTTCTTTTTTTTTTTAAGAGAAAAACAACTTTTTTATTGAAGCATAGTTGAAACACAATGTTATATTGGTACACAACATAGTGATTTGACAAGTCTATACATTATGCTAGAGAAAAACAACTTTTGGGGTACAGGAGAATCCCAAGACTAATAGGTTTTTCAGCACAAACTTTGCAGGTCAGAAGGAAGTGGAATGACATATTCAAAATGCTGAAAGGAAAAACTCCCAATCAAGAATACATTCAGAATTGAAGGAGAGATAAAGCTTTCCAGACAAGAAAAGCTGGAGTTTATTGCCACTAAACCATCAGTACAAGAATATTTAAGCGATTTTTTTTTAAGTTGAAAAGAAAGAGTGTTAATTAACAACAAGAAAACATGTGAAAGAATAAATATCATTAGAAAGGTGAATATATAGTAATCTTAGTAGATTATTCACTTTTTTAACATTTATTTTGTTTTTTAATTAATTAATTTTAATATTTATAGTCAAGTTAGTTAGCATATAGTGCAACAATGATTTCAGGAGTAGATTCCTTAATGTTCCTTACCTATTTAGCCCATCCTCCCTCCCATAACCTCTCTAGCAAACCCCTGTTTGTTTTCCATATTTAAGAGTCTCTTACGTTTTGTCCCTCTCTCTGTTTTTATATTATTTTTGTTTCCCTTTTCTTATGTCCATCTGTTTTGTATCTTAAATTCTTCACATGAGGGAAGTCATATGATATTTGTCCTTCTCTGACTAATTTCCCTTAGCATAATATCCTCTAATTCTACCTATGTAGTTGTGAATGGCAAGATTTCATTCTTTTTGATTGCTGAGTAATACTCCAGTGTGTGTGTGTGTGTGTGTGTGTGTGTGTGTGTGTGTGTGTGTGTGTGTATTACATCTTCTTTATCTATTCATCTGTCAATGGACATTTGGGCTATTTCCATCCTTTGCCTATTGTCAATAGCGCTGCTATAAACATTGGGATGCACGGCCTCTTCGAAACAGCACACCTGTATCCCTTGGATAAGTACCTACTAGTGCAATTGCTGGGTCGTAGGGTAATTCTATTTTTAATTTTTTGAGGAACCTCCATGTTGTTTTCCAGAGTGGCTGCAACAGTTTGCATTCCCACCAGCAGTGCAAAAGAGATTCTTTCTCCACATCCTTGCCAGCATCGTTGTTGTCTGAATTGTTAAAGTTAGCCATTCTGACAGGTGTGAGTTGATATCTCATTATGGTTTTGTTGTATTTCTCTGGTGATGAGTGATGTGAAGCATTTTTTCATGTATTGGTTGGCCATTTGGATATCTTCTTTGGAGATATCTTTCATGTGTCTGTTCGTGTCTTTTACCCATTTCTTCACTGGCTATTTGATGTTTTTGGGTGTTGAGTTTGATAAGTTCTTTATAGGTTTTGAATACTAACCATTTACCTGATATGTCATTTGTTAATATCCTCTCCCATTCGTTCAGTTTAAGTTTTGCTGATTGTTTCCTTTGTTGTGCAGAAGCTTTTTATTTTGATGAGGTCCCAGTAGTTCATTTTTCCTTTTGTTTCTCTAGCCTCTGGAGACATGTAAGAAGTTGCTGTGGCTGAAGTTAAAGAGATTTTTGCCTTTCTTCTCTATGATTTTAATGGCTTCCTGTCCTGTGTTTAGGTCTTTCATCCATTTTGAGTTTATTTTTGTATATGGTGGAAGAAAGTGGTCCAGGTTCGTTTTTCTGCATGTCGTTGTCCAGTTTTCCCAGTACCATTTGCTGAAGAGATTGTTTTTATTTCATTGGATATTCTTTCCTGCTTTGTCAAAGATTAGTTGGTCATACGTTTGTGGGTCCATTTCTGGGTTCTCTATTCTGTTCCATTGATCTCAGTGTCTGTTTTTGTGTTGGTACAATACTGTCTTGATGATTACAGTTTTGTAATACATCTTGAAGTCCGGGAGTGTGATGCCTCCAGCTTCGGTTTTCTTTTTCAAGATTGCTTTGGCTGTTTGGGGTCTTTTCTGATTCCATACAAAGTTTTAGGATTGCTTGTTTTAGCTCTGTGGAGAATGCTGGTGTTATTTTGATAGATATTGCATTGAATATGTAGATTACTTTGGGTAGTATTGACGTTTTAACAATGTTTTGTTCTCCTAATCCAGGAGCATGGAATAATTGTGTGTGTGTGTGTGTGTGTGTGT
Organism: Paradoxurus hermaphroditus; assembly: GCA_004024585.1. Classification (NCBI taxonomy): domain Eukaryota; kingdom Metazoa; phylum Chordata; class Mammalia; order Carnivora; family Viverridae; genus Paradoxurus; species Paradoxurus hermaphroditus. Next base: position 33,366 of record PITB01008743.1, on the reverse strand, counting down.
GTGTGTGTGTGTGTGTGTGTTCTTCAGTTTCCTTCATAAGCTTTCTGTAGTTTTCAGTGCATAGTATTTTCACCTTTTTGGTTAGGTTTATTCCTAGGTACTTTGTGGGTTTTGATGCAATTGTAAATGGGACCGATTCCTTGATTTCTCTTTCTTTTGCTTCATTATTGGTGTATAGGAATGCAACCAATTTCTGTGCATTGATTTTATGTCCTGCAACTTTGCTGAATTCACGGATCAGTTCAAACAGTTTTTTGATGGAATCTTTTGGGTTTTCCATATAGAATATCATGTCATCTGCAAAGAGTGAAAGTTTGGCTTCCTCCTTGGCAGTTTGAATGCTTTTTATTCCTTTGTGTTGTCTGATTGCTGAGGCTAAGACTTCCATTATGTTGAATAACAGTGGTGAAGTGGACATCCCTTTTGTGTTCCTGACCTTACGGGGAAAGCTGTCAGTTTTCCCCCTTTGAGGATGATATTAGCAGTAGGTCTTTCATATATGACTTTTATGAGCTTGAGGTATGATCCTTCTATCCCTACTTTCTTGAGGGTTTTAATCAAGAAAGAATTCTATATTTTGTCAAATGCTTTCTCTGGATCTATTGAGAGGATCATGTGGTTCTTGTCCTTTATTTTATTGATGTGATGAATCATATTTATTGTTTTGTGGATATGGAACCGCTATAAATCCCAGGTATAAATCCTACTTGGTCATGGTGAATAATTCTTTTAATGTATTGTTTGATCCAGTTGGTTAGTGTCTTGTTGAGGATTTTTGCATCCATATTCATCAGGGAAATTGGTCTGTAGTTCTCCTTTTTAGTGGGGTCTTTGTCTGATTTTGGAATCAAGGTAATGCTGGTTTCATAGAATGAGTTTGGAAGTTTTCCTTCCATTTTCTATTTTGAAGGAACATCTTCAAAAGAATAGGTGTTAACTCTTTAAATGTTAGGTAGAATTTCCCTGGAAAGCCATTCTGGCCTGGACTCTTGTTTTTTGGGAGATTTTTTGAATAATAATTCAATTTCTTTGTGGTTATGGGTTCAAATTTTCTATTTCTTCCTGTTTCAATTTTGGTAGTTTGTAAGTTTCTAGGAATTTGTCCATTTCTTCCAGATTGCCCATTTTATTAGTGTATAATTGCTCATAATATTCTCTTATTATCATTTGTATTTCTGCAGTATTATTTGTGATCTCTTTCATTCTTGATTTTATTTATTTGGGTCTTTTCCTTTTTTTTTTTTTAATCAACCTGGCTAGGGATTTATTGTGTTAATTGTGTTAATTCTCTCAAAGACCAGTTCCTGGTTTCATTTATATGTTCCCCTCTGTTTTGTTTTGTTTTGTTTTGATAGTATTGATTTATGCTCTAATCTTTATTGTTTCCTGTCTTCTGCTAGTTTGGAGTTTTATTTGCTGTTCTTTTCCCAGCTCTTTTAGGTGTAAGATTAGGTTGTGTATCTGAGACCTTTCTTCCTTCTTCGGGAAGGCCTGGATTGCTATTATACTCCCCTCTTATGATGGCCTTTGCTGCATCCCAGAGGTTTTGGGCTGTGGTGTTATCATTTTCATTGACTTCCATGTACTTTTTAATTTCCTCTTTAACTTCTTGGTTAGCCCATTCATTCTTTAGTAGGATGTTCTTTAGTCTCCAAGTATTCGTTATCTTTCCAAATTTTTTCTTGTGGGTGACTTCGAGTTTCATAGCATTGTGATCTGAAAATATGCACGGTATGTTCTCGATCTTTTCGTACTTGTTGAGGGCTAATTTGTGTCCCAGTATGTGACCTATTCTGGAGAATATTCAATGTGCACTGGAGAAGAATGTGTGTTTTGTTGCTTTAGGATGAAATGTTCCGTATATATCTGTTAAGTCCAGTGTATCATTCAAAGCCATTGTTTCCTTGTTGATTTTCTGTTTAGATGATGTGTTCATTGCTGTCAGAGGGATGTTGAAGTCCCTTACTATTATGGTATTATTATCAATGAGTTTCTTTATGTTTGTGATTAATTGGTTTATACATTTGGGTGCTTCCACATTTGAAGCATAAATGTTTACAATTGTTATGTCTTCTTGGTGGATAGACCCCTTAATTATGATATAATGTCCTTTTTCATATCTTGTTATAGTCTTTATTTTAAAATCTAGATTGATATAAGTATGGCTACTCTGGCTTTTGGTAACCATTAGTGTGATAGATGGTTTTCCATCCCCTTATTTTCAGTCCGAAGCTGTCTTTAGGTCTAATGTGGGTCTCTTGTAAACAGCATAGATGGATCTTCTTTCTTTTTTTTTTTTTTTAAAGAATTTTTTTTAATGTTTATTTATCTTTAAGAGAGACAGCATGAGCGGGGGAGGGGCAGAGAGAGAGACACACACAGAATCTGAAGAAGGCTCCAGGCCCCGAGCCGTCAGCACAAAGCCCGATGCGGGGCTCGAACTCACAAACCGCGAGATCATGACCCGAGCCAAAGTCGGCCGCTCAACTGACTGAGCCACCCAGGCGCCCCGGATCTTATTTTCTTATCCATTTTGTTACCCTATGTCTTTTGATAGGAGCGTTTAGTCCATTGACAATTACAGTGGGTATTGAAAGATATGAATTTATTGCCATTATGTTTCTGGTAGAGTTGGAGTTTCTGGCAGTGTTCTCTGGTCCTTTCTAGTCTTTGCTGCTTTTGGTCTTTTTTTTTTTTTTTTTTTTCATTTTTTTCTCCTGTCAGAGAGTCCCTCTTAAAATTTCTTGCAGGGCTGGTTTAGAGGTCACAAACTCCTTTAGTTTTTGTTTGTATGGGAAACTTTTGATCTCTCCTTCTATTTTGAATGACAGTCTTGCTGGATAAAGAATTCTTGGCTGCATATTTTTTCCAATTCAGCACACTGAATATCCTGCCATTCTGTTCTGCCCTGCCAAGTTTCTGTGAATAGGGCTGTTGTGAACTTGATCTGTCTTCTCTTGTAGATTAAGGACTTTTTTCCTTTGCTGCCTTCATTATTCTTTCCTTGTCTGTGTATTTTGTGAATTTGATGATGCCATGCCTTGTTGACAGTTGGTTTTTGTCGAATCTAATGGGAGTTCTCTGTGCTTCCTGGATTTTGATCTCTGTGTCTTTCCCCATGGAAGGAAAGTTTTCTGCTATGCTTTGCTCACATAAACCTTCTACCCTTTTCTCTCTGTCTTCATTTTCTGCAATCTCTGTGTCTGATGTTACTCCTTTTAATGAGTCACTGAGTTCTCTAATTCTTATTTCATGCTCTTTTGCCTTAGTCTCCCTCTTCTCTTCTGCTTCATTACTCTCCATAAGTTTCTTCTCTGTATCTCTGATTTGCTCCTTTGTTTCATCCATCCTCGATGCCATGGCATCCATGCAAGATTGCAGCTCAGTTATAGCATTTTTAATTTCATCCTGACTAGATTTTAACTTCTTTTTTCTCTGCAGAAAAGGATTTCAATCTATTTTCAACCCCAACTAATATTCTTATTATCATGATTCTAAATTCCAGTTCAGACAGCTTGCTTGTATGTGTGTTGATTAAGTCCCTGACCGTCATTTCTTCCTGTTCTTTCTTTTGGGGTGAATTCCTTCCTTTTATCATTTTGAAGGAAGAAAAGGAATTAATAAAGTAAAAAAATTAAAATTAAAATTAAAAAATTTAAAACAACACAAAGAAATCAAATAAAGGATGTTAGATCCTAGGTGTGTTTTGGTCCTGTTGTTGAAAAATACTTGATAGATTAGAGAAAAAAAGGAAAGATAAGAAAAGAAAAAAGAGGAAAAAAAGGAAAACCTTTGAAAATTTGAAAAAATGGATACAATAAAATAAACAAAATGAAATGATAGAAGTAAAATAGAATTTTAAAAATTTACAAAAAGGTAAAAAATAGGGTAGGAAAAAATATTTTCTCTTTCCATATTCATAATAAGAAAGAGAAAAAGAAAAACTAATTTGACCAGTGAACAGAGTCAAATATGATTGAAGTTACATTCGGCGTCACCTAGAAGTCAAACTATGAAGCACTTTATAGTCTGTAAGCTAAGCAATCAGAGAGACTTCTGTTCCTCAAGAGGGCAGTTGGCCTAATTGTGCAGGGCTTAGTGTAATGGCTCCATTCTCCACTAGGTGGCACTGTTTAGCTTACTGGGATGGATTGTTGTGCATGTGGGCATGTATGCGCATATGCCAGAGGGGTGCAAATGACATCACCCAGCTACCCGGTGTCTCCTATCAGAACTCTGTGTTCTCCCCAGACTGCAATCAAGCATGTCTCCTTTGTCTCTGGCTTCCATCCACTCCCTGCTCATACACCCTCTATGACCAAGCCATCAGGTTGCCAGGGGGCACCTCCCTCCTGAGCTTTATCTCAGATGGGCCTAAGTTTCCCAACCCCTCACTTCTGAGGGACTGCGGCTTTGACTCACTCGGATCCTCTGGAGGAGGATGGCCAGGTGCTGGTCCATCCCCAACAACATTCGCGATACTGTGCCACTGCTGATGCCCAGCAACTGTGGCCCGGTGCCATCCCACCCCAGAAAAAGTTTGTGTGATCATGTAGCAGCAGTGTTTCAGGGATTCTGGCAAATTACAACACACATCTGGCGCCAGGCTTCACCCTTAACATCCTCACTCCAACACCAGCGAATGTGGCCATTATCCGGGGTCCACTAGGACATTTGCCTTTGTGGAGGCTGCATCGCCTTTACCAAATGTCCTCCCAGCAGGGAACTGCCTCTCCCCAAGTATCCAAGGACCCCTTGGACTTCGATTTCTGTTCCCAGGGCTTCGCCCTTCTGCCCAGAGCACCGCCAGGCATCAAGCTGCAGAGTTTCAGACTCTGCGCTCCCCGTGTTTATAGAATCTTAATGGAATTTAAACCCTCTACTTTCTCCTTTCTCCCTTTTTTGTTCAGTCCCTTGCAGCTGTTTCCACTCTCTGTTTTTCTCTCCAGCTACTTTTGAGGTGTGCTTTCCCCCCTCTCCCCTCCCCCGTCTCCATCCTCTCTCTGCAAGCAAAAACAGCTCCCTGCCCTCTGTGGCTTTTCTCTCCCCCAGTTCACCTCTCTTTGCCACTTACCCACCAAGTTCTGTAGTTCAGGTTGTGCATATTGTTATGTTAATCCTCAAATCAGTTTTCTAGGTGTGCAAGACAGTTTAATGTTGATCTGGCTGTATTTCAGGGATGAGATACACACACAAAAAACTTCTATACTCTTCTGCCGTCTTGGCCCCTCCCTTGTAGTTCTCTTCTTTAGTGGAGTCTTTATTTGATTTTGGTATCAGGCTAATGCTGGCCTCAGAGAATGAGTTTGGAGGTTTTCCTTTTTATTCTATTTTTGGAATAGTTCGAGAAGAATAGGTATTAACTCTTCTTTAAATGTTTAGTAGAATTCTCCTGGGAAGGCGTTTGGCCCTGAACTTTAGTTTTTTGGGAGTTTTCTGATTACTGTTGCAATTTCTTTGCTGGTTATATATCTGTTCAAATTTTCTATTTTTTCCTGTTTTGGTGTCGGTAGTTATATGTTTCTAGGAATTTACCCATTTCTTCCAGATTGTCCAATTTGTTGGCATATAAATTTTCATAGTATTCTCTTATAATTGTTTGTATTTCTGTGGTGTTGGTTGTTATTTCTCCTTTCTCATTTATGATTTTATTTATTTGGGTCCCTTTCTCTTTTCTTTTCGATAGGTCTGGCTAGGAGCTTATCAATTTTGTTAAATTTTTCAATGAACCAGCTCCTGGTTTCATTGATCTGTTAATTTTTTTTTTTTTTTTTAGTTTCTATATCATTTAGTTTTGCTCTAATCTTTAGTATTTCCCTTCTTTTGGTTTTAGGATTCATTTGTTGTCCTTTTGCTAGCTCCTTTAGGTATAAAGGTTGGTTGTTTATTTGAGATTTTTCTTGCTTCTTAAGGTAGTCTTATATTGCCATATACTTTCCTCTTAAGACTGTTTTTGCTGCATCCCAAAAGTTTTGGACCATAGTGTTTTCATTTTCATTAGTTTCCATGTATTTCTTTATTTATTGATTTCCTGTTTTATCAATTCATTATTTAGTAGCATGTTGTTTATCCTCCTTATATTTGGGCTCTTTCCAGATTTTTTTTTTTGGGTTGACTTCACGTTTCATAGCGTTGTGGTCAAAAAAGATGTATAAGGGGCACCTGGATGGCTCAGTCGGTTAAGCATCGGACTCCAGCTCAGGTCATGATCTCATGTTTCGTGGGTTCGAGCCCCGTCTTGGGCTCTGTGCTGACCGCTCAGAGCCTGGAGCCTGCTTTGGTTTCTGTGTCTCCCTCTCTTTCTGCCCCCCCCCCCACATTCATACTCTGTGTCTCTCAAAAATAAATAAACATTAAAAAAATTAAAAGAAAAAAGATGTACGACTTCAATGTTTTCGTATTTGTCGAGGCCCGATTCCTGACCTAATATGTGACCCATTCTGGAGAATGGTCCATGTTCACTTGAAAAGAATGTGTATTCTGCTATTTTAGGATGGCATGTTCTGAATATATTTGTGAAGTCCATCTGGTCTAGTGTGTCATTCAAAGCCATTGTTTCCTTATTGATTTTCTATTTACATGATCTGTCCATTGAGGTAAGCATATATTCATGCCACTCCCTTCTGGCTTGCAAAGTTTCTGGTGAAAGATTTCCTGCTAGTCTTATGGACTTTTTCTTGTTAGTTACTGTCTTCTTTTGTCTTGCTTCTTTAAATTTGTTCTCTATCTTTATATTTTGCCAATTTAATTACAATATGTTTGCTGCTGGTCTGGTTTTGTTGATTTTGATGGCAGTTCTCCGTGTCTTTTGGATCTGGAGAGGTGATTTTTTCCCCCAGATTAGGGAAGTTTTCAGCTATTATTTCTTCAAATAAATGTTCCTTTTCTCTCTCCTCTTCTTCTGGGATTCCTATACTTTGGACGTTATGTTTGATGGAGTCACTGAGTTTCCTAAGTCTATTCTCCTTTTGCATAATTCTTTTTCTCTCTTTTGTTCAGCTTTGTTACTTTCCATTACTCTATCTTCTAGGTCACTAATTTGTTCCTCTGCTTCTTCCATCCTGCTCTTCATTCCATTAAGCATGTTTCTTATTTAGTTTATTGTGCCCTTTATCCCCTTTTTCTGTTCTCTTTGTTCCTTACATCTTTGTTAAGCGTTTCACTCATATCTTGCACTCTTTTCTCAATTCCAGTGAATCCTCATGATCATTACTTTAAATTTTCTATCAGGTATGTTCCTTTTATTTGTTCCACTTCGATCTGGCTGTTGCCTTGTCCTATTCTTTCAATTGGGGTAAATTTCTTTGTCTCCTTATATTGTCTCTGACTCTCTGTGTCTGTGTGTGTTAAGAATGTCAGCTATGTCTTCTGCTCTTGAAAGTAGTGACTTTATGAAGAGGTCCTCGAGTGGCTTGATGTGCAGTGTCTTCTATGCACCAGAACCTGGTACTTCAGGAGAATATCCTTTGTGTGTTGCTTACATCCCGCTTTTGTGTCTGAGCCACTCTTCCTTTCAGTTCAGTCATCTGCACTGATTCTCTGCCTGTTGTGGATTGTGTTTATTCTCTGTGGCATTAGTGGGACCCAGACAGGGCAGCTCTTAGGGGTTGTGCCCGTTGTGGAACTTGGGGGTGGGGCAGCAGTTTTAGCGAATTTACCCTGTGCCACTAGTCCTATGCTGGATCCCTCAAAGTGCTGGGGCATCTGGAGGCTGGGTATTAGGGTGGAAAGGTATGTGAGGCTGGGCACAGCATATGGTGATAGTTGGGTGTGGTTTGGTCAGGTGTGCAGTGGTGGCTGTGCACTCAGTAGCAGGGCGGGATTCATATGCAGCTCAACAACATTTTCCCTGGGCCCCAGGCTGAGGCTAGCAGGCTTGGAGTGTAAGTGTCCTCAGGAGAACTTGTGGGCATGGCACATTGCTAGCAAATTAGTTAGCTAGTGTCTGTGCACCCTGGCCTCCTGCAGATGGCCCTGTGTTTATGTTGGGTGCTGGGGGAGGAAAGTGGTACCTGCCATCTCCTTTGTCTTTGGTGAAGTCTCCCAACATGCTCTGAAATAAGTATAAACAGCTGCGTCTCCTGTTTGCCCCTGGTGTTGTGTAAATTGCCATTTTTTATATTGCTTCTCTGTACAGGCTGCTGTCTCTTTAAGGGCAATGACACAGCTAGCACTAGCCCTCTGGGCTTGGCCAGTGCTGAGCCAGCTAGCAGGTAAAGCCCCAGGTTCCAAGTCCCACCGGTTATACAAACTCAAGGAATTCACCCCCTCTGGCTTTTCTTTATGGGGATTTGTCTTCCCTGTATGAACTCCCTGGTCCAAGGGCCTATTTCTCTGCCCTCTTTGCATACGCAGCTCCCTCCCTCCTGTGGGCAGTCTTCCTCCATCATTCTGACCTTCCTAACCTTTCAGATGCAGCCTCTTCTCTATATTTAGCTGTGGAGTTTGTTCTGCCAGTCTTCGGATCGTTCTCTGGTTTATTGACTTGGATATAGATGATATCTGTTTGTAAACATGGGCTGCAGTGAGCTCAGGGTCCTCCTACTCTGTCATCTTCCCAAGCTCCCCCATGTTAGCTATTCATTAAATGGTGAAAAGACAGACTATAAATGTTATAATCTTTTATACTAATCTGTTGAAATAACCTTTTTTTTCAGTTACCAATCTATAGTTGAATATGTCGATGCTCAATTTGAGGCCTATCTTCAAGAAGAATTGAAAATTAAACGTTCCTTCATTGACTACCATGATTCCCGTATACATGTGTGCCTTTACTTCATTTCACCTACAGGACATTCTTTGAAGTCCCTTGATCTATTAACTATGAAGAACATTGACAGTAAGGTGTGTTAGGTAAATCCACTAACCTGTCAGGATTTGGCAATTATTTTCCGATGATATATTATTTGAATGTATTTGCATACAAAAACTTATTACTTTTTAATATGTATAATATATTTAAAATATGTTTAATACATTAAAAGGGATAGCATTGCAACATACCACAGACTTAGTAGTTTAAGCAACAGAAATTAATTTTCTCACAATAATGGAAAGTAGAAATCCATGATGAAGATGCTGCCAACCTTTTTTTCTTCTGAAACCTTTTTTATTGAGTGATAGATGGCCACCTTCGCACTGTATCCTCACATGATCTTTCCTCTGTGCATATATCCAGTGCCTTTTTGTTGTATGTCTATGTTTCCTCTTCTTTTAAGGATACCAGTTACATTGGATTAGGGCCTATTCTAATGGCTTTATTTTAACTTAATCACCTCTTTCAAGATTCTCCAAATACAGTCTTGTTCTGAGATACTGGGTGTTAGGACCTCAACATATGCATTGAAGGAGGGATGATACATTCAGCCCATAATAGCTTTTGATCAATTTCAACCTTAGTTTGCTTTCCAGATACATTTAATTAGGTATGTATTAAAAAAATATGATACAGGTTAAAAAATATTAAAATAAAAATTTATAGGTTTTTTGTGATTAAAGATCACACAGATTGTGGTAATTTACCTGTATTTTTAAAATCGAATTTATTCTATATTACTATAAAACAATCCCATTAATGTTTACCTGACACCATTGATTGTGTGAAACATGAGGTTTTCATGATCTTGGCTAACGATCTTATCAGAGAGGATTCAGAATGTAATATGTACATGTATATTTTTTCCAATAGAGGGTAAATACACATATGAAAGAAACTTTTATTTCATGAAATTATTTTTTGTACTTTATGAAGTTGAAGAGAGAAGAATTTCTAATTTTTTTTTCTTTTAATCAAAGAAGGCCTGACTTTTGCTATATATTGTTCAAATTGGAAAGAAATTTTGTACCTAGTCATATATGTCACCAAGTTGTTGAAAGAATTTAGATTTTTATTTAAAATCAAGAGGTGCCTCAATTTCTTTATTATTAGTATATTCAGTAGCCTAGGACACAAAGGTTTTTTTTAATCTTATGGGTAGCTGTTATCATCAAGGAATTTCCAGATATAGAAAATAGCTATTTTTTTTCCTGCAAGAACATTACATAAAGGGGTGGGTAACTGTTCATATGTGTCTGTTGTCTTCTCTTCTAGGTTGCTCAGTTCCCTTCCGCAATAAGTGATTTTCATTCCTCAAATCTGAACACCTAATGAATTAACATGGAAACTTTCCATTTGTTATGTGTTAAGGATTTACTTACACATACATTTACTTACACACACATACACTTACATTAGAGGATAGCTTTCTCAGCAACATAGTCCAAGATATCTATGTTAGACTTGAATCTATCTTAGTAGTTATCTGCTTTTTACCTTGGAAACTATTATTTAAGATTCTAAAGTTAGATAACAATTTGAACGTCAGTGTTATATTGAAGCCCCAGATTTGTACAAGGATTTTTAAAAATGTACTTTGAAGATAAAAAGAAAGCAATATACCTAGAACTGACTCTTATGCATTCATACTATATCACAAATCTCGACACGATGTAGCTATGATTTAATAAAATACCTAGTTTAACAGTAATAAACATATTTTAGAATTTTGCATATTTTTACTTTCTACAAAGTTTAATTATTAGGATGTAAATGCATGGAGACAGGAAGGATCATATTGTAGAACTATGAAGAAAAGTTTATGAATAAAATTTCAACTTCAAATATGCAATATGGAAATAATGTCTTTTTATAAATTATGAATGAAGAGTTTGTGAGCAAGATATTATACACATTACAAGCATGTATACATATACATAGATACATTAAGGTTTTAGAGTATGGTAACAAAAAAAGGTCTATTATTTGTAGGTAGTCTTTGGAAAACAGAAGCAAATATATCTGCAAAGACATGTAGGTAGATCAAGGATCTGTGAAAATGGGACATTGATTTAGATGAATTTATGAAGAAGGTGATGCAAATGAATGACAGGTAGAAGGACAAAATACATCTAATATATAGTTTTGATGAAAGGTCTCTTTTGTCTTTTAGCACTCAGTTAAATAAGAAATCAAATTGATAATGAGTTTAAATGGACTTTTTATTCTGCCACTTTCATTTTACTAATTCCAAATGTGTTGAAAGTGTAAGAAAGTTTGAGAAAAGAAATTTGAAACTTCTAAACCTGAGTTCTGAGAAAAGATTAATCTTCAAAAGTACTGATGATTTTAGAAAGCAATTTTGCGAGGAAGGTATGGTAGCCAGTGATTATCTAGTTGTAAAAATTTGTCAGAGTGAGGTTTTGACTGTAAAAATTCTAGGATTAACAACAAATCCTCAATGGTGATATTTTGTTTGCTTCTTTATTTACAGGTGAACATTATACCATTGATTGCCAAAGCAGATTCAATTTCTAAAAATGACTTACAGAAATTCAAGTGTAAAATAATGAGTGAACTGGTTAGTAATGGCATCCATATATATCAGTTTCCAACAGATGATGAAACTGCTACTCAGGTGAATTCCTCAATGAATGTAAGCTTCTAACTATTGAAAATCAATTCTATTTCGTGTGGGAATAAAAATACATTTCATAAGTAACAATATTAGTGGTAAATTGTCACTAGTATCTGACAAAGAGACTTTAAATAATTATTTCCCCCCTAAAATCTATTGTAGGAAACCTTCCCTTCCCTTCCCTTCCCTTCCCTTCCCTTCCCTGAGGTCATATCCTCACTTTATTTTTGCTATCATTTGAAACACAAAAGGTTTAATTTTGATGAAGTCCAATTTATCTGTTTTTGTTATTGTTACTTGTATTTTTGGTGTTATATCTAAGAATATTTTGCCAAATCCAAGGTTATAAATATTTATGTTTTCTTCTAAGAGTTTAAAAATTATGGTAAAATACACATAGCATGAAATTTACCATTTTAAATATTCTACAGTGTGTAGTGGAATGGTATTATATATTCACATTTTTGTGCTCCCATCACCATAATATATTTACAGAACCCTTTTCTTTTTGCAAAACTGAAACCCTGTGTCTAAGAAATGGCAACTCCACATTACCCTTCCCTTCAACCCTTGGAAACCACCACTGTACTTTCTGTCTATAAATTTGACTACTCAAGGTACTTCCTAAAACAGAATTATACATTATTTGTCCTTTAATGGATGTACAAATATCTCTTTGAATCACTTTGAATATATTTCAAGAAATGGAATTGTTAGATTTTATGGTAATTTTATGTTTAATTTTTTTGAAGAACTGTCATGCTGTTTCCATAGTGTCTTTACTATTTTTCATTATCAACTGCGGTGTGCAAGGATTCCAGTTTCTCTACATCCTAACCAATGCTTGTTATTTTCTATATTTTTTAAATAACTAATCTTAATGGATAAGAAGTAGCATCTCATTGTAGTTTTGATTTGGAATTTCCTAATGTTTACTTATGTTAAGCATCTTTTCTTGTGCTTTTGGCATTTGTATATCTTCAGTGGAGAAATGTATGCATGTCTATTCTATTTAGTTGTCTAATTTATTGGTATTCAGTTGTTCATGATACTCATTTATTATTTTTATTTCTGTAACATTAGTATTTATATGTCTCTTTCATTTCTGATTCTAATAGTTTGAATCCCCTTTTTTATCTTGGTTGATGTAGCTAAAGTTTGGTCAGTTTTGTTTTTTGTTGTTTTTTTTCCAAAGAACCCACTTTAAATTTCTTTGATTTTTCTATATTTTACTTTCCTTATGTCGTTAATTCCCACTTTAATCAGTATTATTTTCTTCCTTCTCCCTGCTTTAGGTTTAACTCTTTCTTCTCTTTTAAGTGTCTTAAAATGAGTGGTTAGTTTGTAGATTTGAAATCTATCTTCTTTCTGTATAGGCATTTATGGCTATAAATTTCCATCTAGCCATTGCTTTAACTACGTCACACAATTTTTTTGTTATTTTTATTTTATTTTATTTTATTGTTATTTTTAAATAATTTGTTATTCTAATTTCAGTATATTTAACATACAGTGTTATATTAGCTTCTGGTGTATAATATAGTGATTCAACACTTCCATACATCACTGAGGGCTCATCAGGACAAGTGTACTCCTTCATAGGGATTCAACCTATCCCCTTCCCAATTCTCCTCTGGTAACCATCAGTTTGTTCTCTATAATTAAGAGACTGTTTCTTGGTTTCTTCCCCTCTCTTTTTTCCCTTTGCTCATTTGTTTCATTTCTTAAATTCCACATATGAATGAGAGCATATGGTATTTGTATTTCTCTGATTTATTTCACTTATCATTATACTCTCTAGCTCCATCCATGTTTTTGCAAATGTCAAGATTTCATTCTTTTCATGCCTGAAAATATTTCATTGTATATATGTATATATGTATATATGTATGTCTCTATGTATCATCTATCTATCATTTATCTATTATCTACATATCCACCACTTGCTCTTTATTCAGCAGTTGATGGACACTTGGGCTGCTTTCAAACCTTGGCTATTGTAACCAATGCTGCTATTAACATTGGAGTGCATATATCTCTTTGAATTAGTGTTTTCGTATTCCTTGGGTAAATACCTTGAAGTGTAATTACTGATAAGGATGATTAACTTTTTGAGGAACCCCCATACCATTTTCCACAGTGGCTGCATCACTTTGCATTCCCACCAACAGTGCACAAGTCTTCCTTTTTCTCCACATTCTTGCCTACACTTCTTGTTTCTGACTGGTGTGAGATATTATGTGATAGCCGTTTTTATTTGGATTTCCCTGATGATGAGTGGTGTTTGGCAACTTTTCATGTGTCTGTTGGCCATCTGGATGTTTTCTTTGGAGAAATGTCTGTTCATATATTCTGTCCATTTTTAATTAGATTCTTCGTGTTTTGGGGTGTTGAGTTTTATAAGTCCTTTATATAATTTGGATACTAACCCTTTAGCAGATATGTCATTTGCAAATATCTTCTCCCATTCTGTAGCTTGGCTTTTAGTTTTATTGTTTTCTTTGCTGTACAGAAGCTTTTTATTTTTTAATTTAATTTTATTAAAAATTTATTTTTAGTGTTTATTTAATTTTGGGGCGCCTCGGTGGCTCAGTTGGTTAAGTGTCCAACTTCAGCTCAGGTCATGATCTCCTGGTTTGTGGGTTTGAGCCCTGCGTCGGCTCTATGCTGACAGCTCAGAGCCTGGAGCCTGCTTTGGATTCTGTGTCTCCCTCTCTCTCTGCCCCTCCCCCACTCATACTCTGTCTTTCTCTCTCAGAAATAAATAAACATCAAAAATATTTGAAAAAATGTTTGTTTTTGAGAGAAAGAGAGAGAGGGAGAGCGGAAAAGAGAACAAGCAGGGGAAGGGCAGAGAGAGGGAGACACATAATCTGAAGCAGGCTCCAGGGTCTGAGCTGTCAGCATGGAGCCCCACATGGGGCTCAAACTCATGGACTGCAAGATCATGACCTGAACCAAAGTCAGCAACTTAACCAACTAAGCCACCTAGGTGCCTGTGCAGAAACTTTTTATTATGATGTAGTCCTACTAGATTATTTTTGCTTTTATTTCCCTTGTTTCAGAAAACATATCTAGAAAAATGTTGCTATGGCTCATATCAGAGAAATTACTATCTGTGCTGTCTTCTCGTCTTATGGTTTCAGATCTCACATTTAAATCTTTAGTTCATTTTGAATTTATTTTTGTGAATTGTGTAAGAAAGTGGACCAGTATCATTCTTTTTCACATAGCTATCCACTTTTTCCAACACCAGTTGAAGAGACTAAACTTTTCCATTGCATATTCTTTCCTCTTTCATGAAAGATTATGTAACTATATAATTGTGGGTTTGTTTCTGTGTTTCCTATTCTGCTCCGTTGATGTATGTGTCTATTTTTGTGCCAGTACCATATTATTTTGATTACTACAGCTTTATAGAATAACATGGTCTGGAATTATGATATCTCCAGTTTTGTTTTTCTTTTTTAATATTGCTTTGTCTATTTGGGATCTTGGGGTTCCATACAGATTTTAGAATTATTTGTTCAAATTCTGTTTCTTGAAAAGTATTGTTGGTATTTTGATAGGGATTGCATTAAATGTATAGATTGCTTTGGGTAGTATAGACATTTTAACAATATTTGTTCTTCCAATCCATGACTGTTGAATGTCTTTCCATTTCTTTATGTCATCTTCAATTACTTTCATCAATATTTTATAGTTTCCAAAGTATAGGGATTTTTTTTCCTCTTGGTTAAGTTTATTCCTAGGTATTTTATTATTTTGGTGAAATTGTAAATGGGATTGTTTTCTTAATTTCTATTTCTGCTGATTCATAATTAGCATGTAGAAATGCAACAGATTTCTGTACACTGATTTTGTATCCTGCAACTTTATTGAATTCATTTGTCAGTTCTTGTAGTTTTTTGGTAGAGTCTTTCAGGTTTCTATACAAAATATCATGTTATCTGCAAATAGTGAAAGTTTTACTGCTTTCTTACTGATATTTATGCCTTTTATTTCCTTTTGTTGTCTTATTGCTATAGCTAGGACTTCCAGTACTATTTTGAATAGAAGCGGTGAGGGTGAGCATCATTATCTTGTTCCTGACTTTAGGAAAAACCCTCTTGGTTATTTCTCCATTGAGTATGATATTCATTGTGAGTTTTTCATATGCGATCTTTATTATGTTGAGGTATGTTTCCTTTATACCTACCTTGTTGAAAGATTTTATCATGTTGTTTTTTGACAATTTTTTTCTGCATCTATTGAAATGATCATATAATTTTTATACTTTCTCATATTGATGTGATGTATTACCTTGATTGATTTGTGTATCAAATCTCCCTTGCATGCCAGGAATAAATTCCACTTGATCATGGTATAATTTTT
The DNA here is from genome assembly GCA_004024585.1 of Paradoxurus hermaphroditus. NCBI lineage: Eukaryota > Metazoa > Chordata > Mammalia > Carnivora > Viverridae > Paradoxurus > Paradoxurus hermaphroditus. The sequence continues at coordinate 17,539 of PITB01008743.1, read as the reverse complement.
TTAAATATATTGTTCAATTTGGTCTACTCGTATTTTACTGTGGATTTTTGCAATTTCATCAGTGATATTGGTCTATAGTTCTCCCTTTTTTAAAAATTTTTTTAACGTTTTTACTTTATTTTTGAGAGACATAGAGTGAGCAAGGGAAGGGCAGAGAGAGAGGGAGATGCAGAATCTGAAGCAGGTTCCAGGCTCTGAGCTGTCAGCACAGAGCCCGACGTGGGGCTCAAACTCACAGACCGCGAGATCATGACCTGAGCTGAAGTCGGCACTTAACCGACTGAGCCACCCAGGCACTCCTGTAGTTCTCCCTTTTAATGGCGTCTTTAACTAGCTTTGTTGTTATGAGTAATGCTGGCTTTATGAATGAATTTGGAAGTCTTCCTTCTTCTTATGTTTTGTTTGTTTGTTTGTTTGTTTGTTTTTGAGTATTTTGAGAGGATTAAGTGTTAACTCTTCCTTAAATCTTTGGCAGAATTTGCCTGTGAAGCTGTCTGGTCTTAGACTTTTCTTTGTTGAAAGTTTTTTGATTCAGTAATTCAACTTCCTTGCTAGTAATAAGTCTCTTTAAATTTTCTATTTCTTGGGTGTTGAGTTTCATAAGTTCTTTATAGATTTTGGATACTAACCCTTTATCTAATAGGTCGTCTGCAAATATCTTCCTCCATTCTATTGGTTGCCTTCTAGTTTTGCTGATTGTTTCCTTCGCTGTGCAGAACTTTTTAAATTCGATGAGATCCCAATAGTTCATTTTTCCTTTTGTATCCCTTGCCTCCAAAGATGTGTTGAGTAAGAAGTTTCTGTGGTCAAAGTCAAAGAGGTTTTTGCCTGCTTTCTTCTCTAGGATTTTGATGGCTTTCTGTCTTACATTTAGGTCTTTCATCCACTTTGAGTTTATTTTGGTGTATGGTGTAAGAAAGTGGTCCGGGTTCATTTTTCTGCATGTTGCTGTCCAGTTTTCCCAGAACTATTTGCTGAAGAGACTGTTTTTATTCCATTGAATATTCTTTCCTGCTTTGTCAAAGACTAGTTGGCCATACATTTGTGAGTCCATTTCTGGATTCTCTATTCTGTTCTTTTGATCTGAGTGTCTGTTTTTGTGTCAGTACCATACTGTCTTGAGGATTACAGCTTTGTAATACATCTTGAAGTCTAGGGATTAAGAAGTCCACTTGTGATGACCACCGACTGTTGTATGGAAGTGTTGAATCTTTATATTGTACACCTGAAACTAATAGTACACTGTATATTAACTAATGGGATTTAAATAAAAACTTTAATAAAGAGTAAAACTATTTAAAAATCCATAGGATCTTGTACAACTCCTATCTTCCTGAGGTTTTTAATGTAGCTACGCTACGGAATCACTGATATGACTATCGAGGCTTCTTGTGAGGTATAAATGCCATAATCCTTGTGAAGTGCCTGATGCACAGGATCTAGATATAACAAATAATTGATAAATACCAATTCTGTTTCTTCCATTTACCTTCTGTTATTTTTCAAAAACCATTTATTGTAAGATTTCACAAACTAAACAGACTTCTGAATTAAAAAGCTGAGTACTGTAAAATTTATATTTATTCTCCTGTGTTAAATTTTCTTCAGATTTTGTCTTGAAGATTTTGGCCTTTCCTATCTAATTGTACGTCTAGGAATTCATAGGGAATACTTTTTCATCAAAATCAATTAATAAATTAAATACTGTTAGGTATTAAGTATTTAACATGATGCTAATTTTTATCTTAGATATTTCTTGTATACCAGTCTTTCTTTCCAAACAATCTATATAACTTCTGACGGATCATGAATTTATCTTGAATATTTCTGTCTTTACATCCTGTTCAAAACCTTATTTTTACCTGTGATTATTCTTCCTACTTTGCTTATTATCTTCCCAAATCTCCCTTTGGTTGCATATTAATTTTCAGAATCCCTCAGATTCTCACCTCCCAGAAGACCTTTAATTATGTTTGGAATTCATTGAGACATGTATAGTACTATTTATTAATATACTCTAATTGTATATCCATTAACTAATTATTGTGGTTTTTTAAAATACTTTTCCATTTAACTTGTATATTGGAATTAAAACTGGTTTACACATAGGGTGCCTAGGTAGCTCAGTTGGTTAAGTGTTCATGAGTTAGAGCCCCACCTCGGGCTTTCTGCTGTCAGCAAGGAGCTGACTTAAGATCCTCTGTCTCCCTCTCTCTGCCCCTCCCCTGTTCTCTCTCTCTCTCTCTCTTAAAAATAAATAAACATTTTTAAAAAATGGTTTACATATTATTTCCTCAACACTTTTGTGTTTTAGGGTAAAGATAATGTGAAAACAGTTTGTATCTAGTAAAAATATTTTTATTTGTATTCTCCATAGCAGAATCCCTTGCTTTAGGCTCTACTCAGTAGATAGTATTCAGTTGTGTGCACGACCTGACAATAATGTTTGTGGAAATTAATTTGCACAAATTTACTGCCAAGTCATAAAATCTGAGGGAGGGTAGATAAACTTGTTTGAATAAACTTATAATAATATTTTTCTCCCTTTTGGTTTCCGTAACAGAAATAGGTAACAGAGTAGGCCTTATCGGTGTAAGGGAACATAATGAAAGTTATTTTTACTTTCTAGGGACAATTACCTTTTGCCGTGGTAGGGAGTATGGATGAAGTGAAAGTTGGAAAAAGAATGGTCAGAGGCCGTCAGTACCCTTGGGGAGTTTTACAAGGTAAATGTGATAAAAGTTAGCAGGCTTGCTCTGGAAAGACTGTGTGTGTGCTTGTGTGTATGTATTCTCATCTTCCTAAAATATTTTAACTTGAGTCAATAGTAGTAATTGTTGTTAAACAGTAAATTGAGAGTTACTAATTAGGAGCACAGATTCTTTTTCATTGAAGCGATTTCTCACTTTGACTATAATTCATTCTCACAGGAGTTTACTAGGTGGTGCTTTAGACAAAAATTCACAGAGGTTTGGTAGAACCTCCTCATTTACCCCAACCTGACATTCGCATAGTATCTCTCTCTGCATAAACTATTACATTCAGAATGTTGGAAAGTGCTTTGAACAAAAGAACTTTGAACAACATGAAAGCATAAATACCAGTTTTTAAAACCTGTGTTACATGAATTAATGACTACTCAATTTGTAAAGCATTTTTAAGTGGCCACTAGAAAAAAAAAGATGGTAAGCTATTTTTAAAATAAATAAATGTAATTTACCTTTGGAAAATTTATACCTAGATACCTTAAAATTTATACCTTAGATGTTAGCCATCTAACATCATGATGAGTTGAAATATTATAATAGGCAGTCATTTATTCTCTGGTTTATATGGTTATAATACATATTATTGGGGATTGGATTATCACCACTCCTAGTAGTTTCAAAAATGTTGTTTTATTAATTGATATATTAAAAATTAAACTTAGGAAACATACTTAAGAACAATATGTTTTAATGGATTAAATTTGGTTACAATATTATGCACAATAAAGTATCCAGTAGTCTGAATATGACAAACACAGGAAAGAGCCACGTAAACTTACTTATTTTGAATATTGACTAATTTGGTCTCACAAATATGGGGTATACATAGAATTAGAGAACTAAAACGTGCATAATTTTTAATGCCTTCATTCAGCAGGATTTGCATTAATAAAATTATTTACTTTCATGAAATATTACATTCTTTGTTACTACTCAGTGAAATACCTTGGGAGGGCAGTTTGTAAAATACTAACAATTATTAATGGAAAAACTGTGCTGTACACTAATATAACATATTATTTCACTGTTTCTTATTTATTCTTTGGCTAATAAACGTAAAGCACCTTTCCTGGTCCAAAAATAAACTCTGCCTATAATAGATATGCCCCAAATAATCATAGTTACGAAGAATTATAGCTATTTAACAGAACGATTTCTTAGCTATTATTTTAAATATTTTTCATGCACATATCCACTCAAGAATACTTATTGGGTGCCAAGGATTGATAATGAGTTTTGTTACTTTCTTATTTTTCTACCTAGTGGAAAATGAAAATCACTGTGACTTTGTCAAGCTCCGGGATATGCTTCTTTGTATAAATATGGAAGACCTGAAAGAACAAACTCACACTCAGCACTATGAACATTATAGGTGCTACAAACTGGAGAAAATGGGCTTTACTGATGTGGGCCCAGACAATAAGCCGCTTAGGTGAGTGGAGGAGATCATGTAGGAACAAGTTAATGGGTGATTTTGAAATCCCCTACAACCATGAGATGTAATCATTTGGGAATGAGAACAACTACTTTTCACATTCTGGGTCATACTGAATTTTTTTAAGGTCTTATTTTTTTAATTTTTATTTTCTTAAATATGATTTATTGTCAAATTGGCTAACATTCAGTGTGTAAAGTGTGCTCTTGGTTTTTGGGGTAGATTCCTGTGGTTCATCACTTACATACAACACCCAGTGCTCATCCCAACAAGTGCCCTTCTCACTACCCATCACCCATTTTCCCTCTCCCCCACACCTCCATCCACCCTCAGTTTGTTCTCTGTATTTAAGATTCTCTTATGGTTTTCCTCTCGCCCTCTCTGTTTATAGATATTTTTCCCCCTTCCCTTCCCTCATGGTCTTCTGTTAAGTTTCTCAAGATCCACATATGAGTGAAAACATATGATATCTGTCTTTCTCTGACTGACTTATTTCACTCAGCATAATACACTCCAGTTCCATCCGCATTGCTGCAAATGACATAATTTCATTCTTTCTCATTGCCAAGTAGTATTCCATTGTATATATCAAAGAGGTTGTTGTCTACTTTCTCCTCTAGGGTTTTGATGGTTTCCTGTCTCACATTCAGGTCCTTCATCCATTTAGAGTTTATTTTTGTGAGTGGTGTAAGGAAGTGGTCTAGTTTCATTCTTCTGCATGTTGCGGTCTTTCATCCATTTTAAGTTTACTTTTGTGTATGGTGTAAGAAAGTGGTCCAGTTTCATTCTTCTGCATGTTGCTGTCCAGTTCTCCCAGCACCATTTGTTAAAGAGGCTGCCTTTTTTCCATTGGATACTCTTTCCTGCTTTGTCAAATATTAGTTGGCCATACATTTATGGGCCCAATTCTGGGTTCTCTATTCTATTCCATTGGACTATGTGTCTGTTTCTGTGCCCAAACCATACTGTCTTGATAATTACAGCTTTGCAGTAAAGGCTAACGTCTGGAATTGTGATGCCTCCGCTTTGATTTTCTTCTTCAATATTACTTTGGCTGTTCAGGGTCTTTTGTTGTTCCATACAAATTTTAGGATTGTTTGCTCTAGCTTTGAGAAGAATGCCGGTGCAATTTTGATTGGGATTGCATTGAATGTGTAGATTGCTTTGGGTAGTATTGCCATTCTAACAATATTTATTCTTCCAATGCATGAGCATGGAATGTTTTTCCATTTCTTTGTGTCTTCTTCAATTTCCTTCATAAGTTTTCTATAGTTTTCAACACATAGATCTTTTATATCTTTTGTTAAGCTTATTCCTGGGTATTTATGGTTCTTGGTGCAATTGTAAATGGGTTCAGTTTCTTTATTTCTCTTTCTGTTGCTTCATTATTGGTGTATAGAAATGCAACTGATTTCTGTACATTGAGTTTTTTTTTTAATGTTTATTTATTATTGAGAGACAGAGACAGAGCATGAGCAGGGGAGGGGCAGAGAGAAGAGGAGACACAGAATCTAAGGCAGGTTCTAGGCTCTGAGCTGTCAGCACAGAGCCCGATGCGGGGCTCGAACTCATGGACCATGCGATCGTGACCTGAGCCGAAGTCGGACTCTTAACTGACTGAGCCACCCAGGTGCCCCTGTACATTGATTTTTTACCCTGCGACTTTGCTGAATTCATGTATCAGTTCTAGCAGTCTTATTGGAGTCTTTTGGGTTTTCCATGTAGAGAATCATGTCATCTGCTAAAAGTTTGACTTCTTCTTTGCCAATTTTGATGCCTTTTATTTTTATTTATTTATTTTATTATTTTTTTTAATAATTTATTTTCAAATTGGTTTCCATATAACACCCAGTGCTCATCCCAACAAGTGCCCTCCTCAATGCCTGTCACCCACTCTCCCCCCTGCTATACCCTCCTCACCCTCAGTTTGTTCTTAGTCTTTGAGAGTCTCTTATGTTTTGTCTCCCTCCCTCTCTGTGTCTTTTTTCTTTTTCCGTCTTCCCCTCCCCCATGGTTTTCTGCTAAGTCTCTCAAAATCCACCTATGCGTGGAAACATATGGCATCTGTCTTTTTCTGACTGACTTATTTCACATAGCATAATACCCTCCAGTTCCATCCTTGTTGCTACACACGGCCAGATTTCATTCTTTCTCATTGCCATGTAGTAGTCCATTGTATATATATACACCGCATCTTCTTTATCTATTCGTCAGTTGATGGACACTTGGTCTCTTTCCATGATTTGGCTATTGTCGAAAGTGCTGCTATGAACATTGGGGTACACGTGCCCCTATGCATCAGCACTCCTGTGTCTCTTGGGTAGATTCCTAGCAGTGCTATTGCTGGGTCATAGGGTAGCTCTATTTTCATTTTTTTGAGGAACCTCCACACCGTTTTCCAGAGCAGTTGCACTAGTTTGCATTCCCACCAACGGTGTAGGAGGGTGCCTGCTTCTCCACATCCCCACCAGCATCTATAGTTTCCTGATTTATTCATTTTAGCCACTCTGACCATTGTGAGGTGGTATCTCAGTGTGGTTTTGATTTGTATTTCCCTGATGATGAGTGACTTTGAGCATCGTTTCATGTGTCTGTTGGCCATCTGGATGTCATGTTTGGAGAAGTGTCTGTTCATATCTTCCACCCATTTCTTCACTGGATTATTTGTTTTTTGGGTGTGGAGTTTGGTAAGTTCTTTACAGATTTTAGATACTAGTCCTTTATCCAATATGTCATTTACAATTATCCTTTCCCATTCTGTTGGTTGCCTATTAGTTTTGTTGGTTGTTTCCTTTGCTGTGCAGAAGCTTTTTATCTTTATGAGATCCCAATAGTTCATTTTTGCTTTTAATTCCCTCACCTTTGGAGATGTGTTGCATAGGAAATTGCTGCAGCTCAGGTCAACGAGGTTTTTTTCCTGCTTTCTCCTCCAGGATTTTGATGGTTTCCTGTCTCACATTCAGGTCCTTCATCCATTTAGAGTTTATTTTTGTGAGTGGTGTAAGGAAGTGGTCTAGTTTCATTCTTCTGCATGTTGCTGTCCAGTTCTCCCAGCACCATTTGTTAAAGAGACTGTCTTTTTTCCATTGGATACTGTTTCCTGCTTTATCAAAGATTAGTTGGCCATATGCTTCTGGGTCCATTTCTGAGTTCTCTATTCTATTCCATTGGACTACGTGTCTGTTTTTGTGCCAATACCATGCTGTCTTGATGACTACCGCTTTGTAGTAGAGGTTAAAATTTGGGATTGTGATGCCTCCCGCTTTGGTTTTCTTCTTCAATATTACTTTGGCCATTCGGGGTCTTTTGTGGTTTCATACAAATTTTAGGATTGTTTGTTCTAGCTTTGAGAAGAATGCTGGTGCAATTTTGATTGGGATTGTATTGAATGTGTAGATTGCTTTGGGTAGTATTGCCATTCTAACAATATTTATTCTTGCACTCCATGAGCATGGGATGTTTTTCCATTTCCATGTGTCTTCCTCAATTTCCTTCATAAGTTTTTTATAGTTTTCAGCATACAGATCTTTTATATCTTTGGTTAGATTTATTCCTAGGTATTTTATGGTTTTTGGTACAATTGTGAATGAGATTCGCTTCTTTATTTCTCTTTCTATTGCTTCATTGTTGGTGTAAAGGAATGAAACCGATTTCTGTACATTGATTTTGTATCCTGCAACTTTGCCAAATTCATAGATCAGTTCTAGTAGGCTTTTGGAGGATTCTGTTGGATTTTCCATGTAAAGTATCATGTCGTCTGCAAAAAGTGAAAGTTTGACTTCATCCTTGCCTATCCTGATACCTTTTATTTTGCTTTCTTGTCTGATTGCTGATGCTAGGACCTCCAACACTATGTTAAACCACAGTGGTGAGAGTGGACATCCCTGTCATGTCCCTGATCTCAAGGGGAAAGCTCTCAGTTTTTCCCCATTGAGGATATTAACTGTGGGCTTTCCATATATGGTTTTTATGATGTTTAAGTATGTTCTTTCCATCCCAACTTTCTTGAAGGTTTTTATTAAGAACAGATATTGTATTTTGTCAAATGCTTTTTCTGCATCTATTGACAGGATCGTATGGTTCTTATCCTTTCTTTTATTAATATGATGTATCACATTGATTGATTTGCAGATATTGAACCAGCCCTGCAGCCCAGAAATGAATCCCCCTTGATTATGATGAATAATTCTTTTTATATCCTGTTGAAATCAGTTTCCTAGTGTCTTATTGATAATTTTTGCATCCATGTTCATCCAGGATATTGGCCCATAATGCTCATTTTTTGGTGGTGTCTCTGTCTGGTTTGGGAATCAAGATAGTGCTGGCTTCATGAGAATGAGTCTGGAATTTTTCCTTCCATTTCTATTTTTTGGAACAGCTTGAGAAAGATAGGTATTAATCTGATTTAAATGTCTGATAGAATTCCCCAGGGAAGTCATCTGGGCCAGGACTCATATTTGTTGGGAGATTTTTGATAACTGATTCAATTACTTCACTAGTTATGAGTCTGTCTAAATTTTCTATTTCTTCCCGTTTGAGTTTTGGTAGTGTGTGGGTGTTTAGGAATTTGCCTATTTCTTCCTGGTTGTCCAGTTTGTTGGCATATAATTTTTCATAGTATTCCTGGATCATTGCTTGTATTTCTGAGGGATTGGTTGTAATAAATCCATCTTCTTTCATGATTTTATCTATTTAGGTCCTCTCTCTTTTCTCGCTAGTGGTTTATCAATGTTGTTTATTTTTTCAAAATGCCAGCTCTTAGTTTCATGGATCTGTTCTACTGGATTTTTTGTTTTTTGTTTTTGGTTTTTTTTTGCTTGTTTGTTTTGTTTTGTTTCATTTTGTTTTGTTTTCATTCTAAATTGTTTATTTATGCTCTGATCTTTTTTTTATGGTCTTCTGGTGGCCTTGGAGTTTGTTTTTCTGCTTTTAGTTCCTTTAGATGTCCTGTTAGATTTTGTGTTTGGGATTTTTCTTGTTTCTTGAGCTAGGCCTGAATTGTAATGTATTTTCCTCTTAGGACTACCTTTCCTGCATCCCAAAGGGTTTGGATTGTTGTGTGTTCATTTTCACTTGTTTCCATTTATTTTTAAACTTCATCTTTAATTGCCTGGTTGACCCATTCATTCTTTAGTAGGATGTTCTTTAACCTCCATGCATTTGGAGGTTTTCCAAACTTTTTCCTGTGGTTGATTTCAAGTTTCATAGCATTGTGATCTGAAAGTGTGGATGGTATGATCCCAATTCTTTTATATTTTTTGAGGGCTGTTGTGTGACCCAGTATGTGATCTCCCTTGGAGAATGTTCCATATGCACTCGAGAAGAATGTGTATTCTGTTGCTTTAGGATGAAAAGTTCTGTCAAGTTCATCTGGTCCAGATGGTATCATTCAGGGCCATTGTTTCTTTATTGATTTTCTGTATGGATGATCTGTTCATTGCTGTAAGTGAAGTATTAAAGTCCTCTGCAATTACCACCACATTCTTAACAATAAGATTGCTTATGTTTGTCATTAATTTTTCTATATATTTGGGTGCTCTCGAATTTGGTGCATAGGCATTTATAATTGTTAGCTCTTCCTGATGGATAGACCCTGCTACTATCCTTATGTGTCTATCCTTGTAGGTTCAGGCCCACTTGTCCCTAGCTGCTTTCAGAATTCTCTTTATATTTGTATTTTGCCAGTTTCATTTTGATATGTCATGCAGAAGATCGATTCAAATTACTTCTGAAGGGAGTTCTCTGTGCCTCTTCGATTTCAATGTTCAATGTATGTTTCCTTCCCCAGATTGGGGAAGTTCTCGGCTATGATTTGTTCAAGTACACCCTCAGCCCCTTTCTTCTTTTTCTGGAACTCCTGTAATACAGATATTATTCCGTTTCATTGAATCACTTAGTTCTTTAATTCTCCACTTGTGGTCCAGAATTTTTTTATCTCTCCTTTTCTCAGCTTCATATTTTTCCATAATTTTATCTTCTATTCCACTTATTCTCCCCTCTGCCTCTTCAATCCTGCTGTCACCACCTCTAATTTATTTTTGCACCTCATGTAAAGCATTTTAAAAATTCATTATGACTATATTTTAGTTTCTTGATCTCTGTAGCAATAGATTCTCTGCTGGTCTATGCTTTTTTTTCAAGTCCAGCAATTAATCTTATGACTATTTTTCTAAATTCTTGTTAAGTTATATTGTTTATATCTCTTTTGATCGATTTTTAGCTGACATTTCTTCCTGGAATTTCTTTTGAGGAGAATTCTTCCATTTCATCATTTTGGCTAATTTTCTGTACCTTATGTGTCTTAAAATCTTGTTATGTGCCCTGCACCTGCGAGCACTACTATATTAAAGAGGGGTCATACACTGACTGTCCAGAGCCTGTCCATTCAGTAGGTGTCTTTTAGAGTGTGTTACTTACTCTCTGTTATTGTGACTTTGGTTACTTTATCTTCCTACTCTAGTGATGTTTTGAGCCCCCCAGCAGTTTTGCTTTGATTTGTTTATGGAAGTAACCCTGGAAAGGAAAACAAACAAACAAAAAACAAAAACAAACACACACACCAAAAAAACCAAAAACCAAAAACCAGAAACACCAGTTACAAGTAAACAGGATGGAGGTGGTGCTGATGGAAGACGCCTCATCCCATACTAAGAGAGTAACAAGTAACAACAGGGACAGGGGAAAAAAAAAAAAGAAAAGAAAATTGACCAGACAGAGAAACTATATGGCTTAATGCAGAGAGTGAGAAAGGAAAATAAAGAAGGAGGTGTAGAACATGTATAAAGAGAATAGATTAAATATGTCTGCTTAAACAAACCAAGAACCAGAATAACCAGACTAGGGGAGAGAAGAAATAAGAAGGAGAAAATAGAAAAAGGAAGAATATAGCTATATATTCTTATAGCTCATATAATGAGAATTGTCCGAGAATTAAATCAGGCAATGCAACAGCACAGGTCTGGAGGAGGGGCTGTCTGGTTCCTCAGTGTCAATTCCACTCCAGTAGATACACAGTTACCAGGCACGGAGGGGTGTGGTTTGACGTAGGCGGGTCCCACCTCCTCTGTGGGCCCACTGTCCACTCCCTGTCCACTTTGTTGGTGATGGGGAAAAAAAATGGCACCCCAGTGTCTTCTCTGTAAACCGGGTGTGCCAAACCACTCTGTTCAAGCCATCCTCACTGTGCTGGGGGCGTGAACGTGGTGGCTTGTCCCGCTCTGCTGACTTCTGTGCCTCCCTGGCACTCCACTGTTACTTAAACCCTGATGTCTTAAAGGTACTCCCTGGTCTTTAAGAAGTACTGCTCTCCACCACCTCATATATGGTCTCTGGCTGGTAGGTGCAGGAAGTCTTTGTCCTGTGAATGATTATATACCTTCTTCTCACAGGACTCCAGGGAGAGGATTGCTTTCTCCTCCTGCAGACTGTGCCTCTGAACTAGCTACTGAGCCTGGGACTGGCTCCCTCCTCCCCAGGAGCACGAACAGGGCAGCCAGCCCCATTCGGGAGAAAGCCCCACTGTTAGATTTTGGATCTTTTTTTCCGTCCCAGTCTGTGGTTTTTCTCTTGTCCAGATACAGTCCTACACTTCCTCAGCCTCTCTTTCTCTTCCCTTTGTCTCTCTGCAGAAGGGGATCCCTCCCCTCCGTTCCTCCATTGTCTGTTTTATCTCTTCCAGTTTGCAGTCACACACCGATGGCCTGCCAGGTCGTTCTGGTGGGTCCCTGGAGGCATCTCTGTCACTTCGTTGCCCGGACTCTTGGAGTTAAAAGTCCTTTGGCTTCAACACTGCTTGTGTGTGTGTGTGTGTGTGTTTTTAATTTTATTTATTTTTGAGAGAGAGAGAGAGAGAGAGAGACAGAGCATGAGTGGGGGATGGTCAGAGAGAGAGAGGGAGACACAGACTCCAAAGCAGGCTCCAGGCTCTGAGCTGTCAGCACAGAGCCCAACGCGGGGCTCGAACTCACAAACCGTGAGATCATGACCTGAGCCGAAGTCTGACGTTCAACCGACTGAGCCACCCAGGCGCCCCAACACTGCTGTGTTTGAGAGACGAGGAAACTTCGGATCCCCCTACTTCTCTGCCATGTTGTATCCAATTGAGTTATCCTGAGTTTTATGTTTTTTAATCATCTTCACATTTGGAGAGAGTTATTAGGAGCAACATAATACAACATAATACAACATAATACAATGCTCAAATATAAGTATCTAATATGTATATATGCTGAAATGTGTATCCAAAAGAAAAACATTATGTTGTTTTTATTTTTGTATTTTCTATGAAATAGACATTCATTAAGGAGATTTTCAAGTATTGGCAAAGGCTTTATTGATAAAGGCTGGCAAAGGATATTGGGAAGGATGAAACTGAATGTTGGATGAAGGAGAAAGAGGAAAAGTAACAGTGTAATGTTGTAGAATTCAAATGAAAATAGTTTGAGAATAGGTGTATTTAGTGATATTTAAATGGAATAAGATTTGTGCTACAAATGATGACAGTGTGGTATGATGCAGTTACATTGATTTTTTCAAGTACTTTTAAGACAACCAAAATTGAACTGGCTATCTTAACTGAATTACATTTTGAAATATGCCTGACTTAATTTTTAATTTTTATAGTGGGAGAAGAGATAGACTTTTTAAGAAAGGTGTTGTAAAACCAGATTTTTTTTCACTTTTAAAATAATTTTTAAAAATTAAGTATAGTTGATACACAATGTTGCATTAGTTTCAGGCGTACACATAATGACTTGACAACTTTTACGTTATACTACACTCACTATCGGTCACCATGCAACACTATTGTAATACCATTGACTATATTTCCTATGCTGTACTTTTCATCCACTTGAGTTATTTCATAATCAGAAGCCTGTACCTCCTACTCCCTTTCACCCATTTTTCCCATCTTCCATTCCCCTAGCCTTTGGCAATCACTAGTTTGTTCTCCGTATTTATTCTTCTGTTTCTTCTTTTCTTGTTTACTTATTTGTTTGTTCATTTGCTTTGTTTCTTAGATTCCACATAGAAATGGAATCATACGGTATTTTTCTTTCTATGTCTGACATTTCACTTAGTACACTTTGGATCCATCCATGTTGTCACAAATAGCAAGAACATATTCTTTTTTAACGCTGAGTAATATTCTTTACACACACACATGTGCACACATGCACCCCACATCTTATTTATCCTTTAATCTATTGATGGAAACTTAGATTGCCTCCATATCTTGGCAATGATAAATATAAATATTTTTATGGTAAATATATTATATGATAAATATAAATATTTTATATTTTATGGTAAAATGTAAATATTTTATAGATTATATTATATTTTATATATTTTATTTTATATTATATATTTTATATATAATAAATTCTATATACTATATATACAATATATATAATTCATAATATATATATATTTGAATTACTGTTTTCATTGTTTGGGGTAAATAACCAGTAGTGTAATTACTGGAACCTATGGTATTTCTGTTTTTAATTTTTTAAGGAACCTCCGTACTTTTTCACAGTGGTTGTACCAATTTACATTCCAACCAACAGAGTTACGAGGGTTCTCCTTCTGCCACATCTTTACCAACATCTGACAGGTGTAAGATGTTGTCTCATTGTGGTTTGATTTGCATTTCCTTGATGATAGTAATGTTGAGCATTTTTTTCAGGTGTCTGTTGGCTATCTGTATATTTTCATTGGGAAAATGTCTATTCATGTCCTCTGCCCATCTTTTTTTTATCATTTTTTTTTCTTTTTGGGGTTGAGTTGTGGAAGTTCTTTTTATTTTTGTTACTAACCTCATATCAGATATATTATTTGTAAATGTTTTATCCCATTCAGTAGGTTGCCTTTTCATTTTGTTAATGGTTTCCTCCACTTACAAAAGACTTTTATTTTGGTGTAGTCACAAGATATATTTGCCTTTGAAACCTTTCCATGAGGAGACATAGCTAGAAAAATGTTGGTATAAAAATGTTGCCCAATGTCCAAGAGATTATTGCTTATGTTTTCTCCTAGGAGTTTTATGGTTTCAGGTTTCACATTTAGGTATTTAATTAATTTTGAGTTTGTTTTTCTGTATGGTATAAGAAAGTGGTCCATTTACATTCTTTTACACATAGCTGTTCAGTTTTCCAGTACCAACTATTGAAGAGACTTTTCCCCATTGTATATTCTTGCTTCTTTTGTCATAGATTAATTGACCATATAAACTTGGGTTTGTTTTTGGGATGTTAACTATGTTCCTTTTATCTATGTGTCTATTTTTGTATCAGTACCATACTGTTTTGATTATTACAGCTATGCTGCTGCTGCTGCTGCTACCTGGATTTATTTTAAATAAGAATTTTATAAAGTAGAGGTCTCCTCAAATTTTATTGTCAAAAGTTGTGAAGAGGTGTGATATAATGAAATGTGTTGGTATTAAGAAATCACTGTTATAAGTGTTTCAAAATTCTAGTACTCTTTAGGTATACTGTTCATATATTTCTTCAATATTGCCCTCCATTTTTTACATCTCATGATATTAAAAAAATTTACAGTATATATTTTACAGTATATAGTATATATACTATGCAGTATATATATTTACAGGTTTACTTATATTACCTTTTGAATATGACAGTAATAAAATATTTTTTTATAGTTTTCAGGAGATCTATGAAGATAAAAGACAAAAGTTCTATGATCAATGTCAGAAGGAAGAAGAAGAATTGAAACAAAGGTTTATGCAGCGAGTAAAGGATAAAGAAACAACATTTAAAGAATCTGAAAAAGAGGCAAGTATGCTGGTCTAATCTAATTTTTCTTCATTTGAATATGTATTACTAATTTGGAGTTTTAATGTCAAAGGTTTAGTTGATGATTTTGGAGGATACCTGCTATTTTTGAAGTAGCTATTTACAATATAGGTTTTGAATACAACCTTTAAAAATTATAGTCAACAATTTTATTTTTTTAGAACATATAGAGAATTTATATTTTTAGAAAAAATTAAAATCATTATGTAAAATCTATTTACCTTTATTTTATTTTATAATTTGAATTTTCATGAATAAATTTTAAGTTACAAAAAATTCAAGCTGTTGACTTGTGTGAAGAGTTATTACTTTCTAACACTACTACTGCATTAGAAAAATTTTTTCACTTTTATAAATAAGCAGGTAAATGTTGACTAACGCACACCTTAATGAGAGAATGTTTAGTTGGTGAATTATTTGGATTTTCTTTCATTTCATTTTTTTTATGTTTCCAAAGAGATAGAAAAAAGACTACTTATATTGTTTTGATTATTTGCACCAATACGTTTTTGGCAAAAAATATGTTTGGAATCATAAATACCTTTCTCTCAAGTGGTTGTGGTTTTAACTTACTATTTTAGTTTTGAGCAGGAATAGGTACATTGAACATGAACTTCTTTCTCAATAGAAACAAGATAGTGACTAGGTGTTCTATAACAGATGTCTCAATCATGGAAAGTTGAATTATAGGTAATAAAAATTCTTTTAGCCTCAGTATAAAGGTAAAGGTTTGGAATTATTCAAGGGTATCTTATGGAATCCAAGAACAGGAAGCATGACTGAATCCTCATGATAACTTAAATGCAAAGTAGGTGATCAGAAACCAAATCAACTATGTACATTTTCTGTTTCTCCCCTACCTTCTTCTCCTTAGTTATGGCACTTAACTGTGTACATCTGCTTCATTTTTGTCCTCTGGACATCAGTTATTCTTCCATTCTTCAGTTATATTTCCCTCAAGAAAAACCAATCATAACCTAAAATTGGTTGTGCAAAGTGATGAAATTCTTGACAGAAATTAATAATGACTGTAGAAATAAAATGATCGGGATAGTAAAAGCATCCATGCGGAGTAAAGAGAAAGGAAATGGGCCCACCAGACTTGCTCAGAAAAGGAACTACTTAATTATTGGAAACATGATAAGTAGACAGCAGTTATGATGAACTGACAAGGAAAGTGGAGGCTCACAGAGGTAAAGCAAACTTTTTAAGCACATGTAGCAGATAGATTAGTCAGAATTCAAACTTACAACTTTATAATTTTCAAAGACTTAAAATCGATAAGTTTGTACATTTTCCACATTACTAGAGATTTGATCATCTTTCTTCTCATCTTCTTAAAGCTGTTATTTTAATTTCAGTTAGTTACTATACAGTGTTGTATTAGTTTCAAGTGTATAATACAGTGATTCAACACTTCCATATGCTACCCTGGGATCATCACAACAAATGCCTTCCCAATCCCCAATCACCTATTTAACCAGTCTCCCCCCCACACCCTCCCATTTCTACCAGTTTGTTCCCTATAATTAAATGTCTGTTTCTTGACCTTTCTCTCTGCTCACTTGTTTTGTTTAACAAATTCCACATATGAGTGAAGTCATATGGTATTTGGCTTTCTCTGACTGATTTATTTTGCTTAGTTGTAGTCTCTGCTACATCCATGTCATTGCAAATGGCAAGATTTCATTCTTTTCATGGCAGAATAATATTCCATTATAATGTATATATCCCATCTTCTTTATTTATTCATCTATGAATGGACACGTGGACTGCATCCATTTGTGGGGCTATAGCAAATAATGCTGCTGTACACATAGGAGTGTATGTATCCCTTTGAATTAGTGTTCTTGCATTCTTTAGGTAAAAATCAGTAGTGCAATTGCTGGATCACAGGGTAGCTCTATTTTTAACTTTCTGAGGAACCTCCATACTGTTCTCCAGAGTGGCTGCACCTTTGCACAGTGCATGAAGATTTCTGTTTCTCCTCATCCTCACTAACACCTGTTTTTTCTTGTGTTGTTGATTTTGGCCATTCTGAGAGGTGTGAGGTGATGCCTCATTGTAGTTTTTATTTGCATTTCCCTGATAAGTGATGATGAACATCTTTTCATGTGTCTGTTGGCCATCTGCATGCCTTCTTCGGAGAATTGTCTGTTCATGTTTTCTGCCCATTCTTTAACTATATTTTTTGGGGGGTAGGGGTATTAACTTTTGTAAGTCCTTTATATAATTTGGATACTAATCCTTTAGCAGATTTGTCATTTGCAAATATCTTCTCTCATTCCTTAAGCTGCCTTTGAGTTTTGTTGATTGTTTCCTTCACTGTACAGAAGCTTTTTATCTTGATGAAGTCCTGAGAGTTTATTCTTGCTTTTGTTTCCCACACTTCAGGAGACATATCTAGAAAAAAGTTGTTATGGCTGATATCAAAGAGGTTACTGCTTATGTTCTTTTCTTAGATTTTTATGATTTTTGGTCTCACATTTAGGTCTTTAATCCATTTTGAATTT